>JARK01001390.1:818716-834381 GCA_000688135.1 Ancylostoma ceylanicum | reverse complement strand
CCTCCTCCCATACAACCCCCCCCCCCTGTATGAGAAATTCTCATCGGACGCTTGACTCTGGTTATATATGTGGAATTTCTTGTCCCACATTTGCCCAAAAAGGAATCGAAAATTCCGTTGTTAGAGCACATCAGCAAGGATTCCGGTTCAAATTCTGTGATGCTGAGTGGGTCGCGTGCTGTGTTTTATGACAGCACATAAACATATTCTCCACTAACTCGTGTGGTATTGGCGATGCGCTTCCCACGCAACATTTCGCAGACTTTATTGGTAACGACTGCGAGACTTTATAGGCACAAGATGCATATAATTCAACAAGGAATTAATGGAGAATGTTCTAGCCCACCAGGTGGTTTACAGTTCCGCTGGTTTCCGTCTTCTTCGTCGGATTTTTTCTTCAGCTAAAATGCTGAAAAGATAAACCTTGATAAAAAATATCATGCTTAGTGAGAGCTTCCAAAACACCGAGGCTCGAGAATAAAAAGTCTTGCTATTCTCCACGATTTAAAAAAACGAAGAGGACGAGTATCAGTACTGGCTTGAGTAGAGCCAGCATACCTCTAATAATTCAGGCTGTGCTGCAGAGTTTATACAAAGAATGGGTTTGGCTGGGAAGGATATACTTTATGTTGGCGACCATATTTTTGGAGATGTTCTCAAGTAAGTGACGAAACTCAAAAAAATCTTGATAGATCCAGTAAATACTTCTAACAATGAGTAAGGGTGAAAATAGCAAAAACATTGAAATAATCCTGTGAGAGTATATATTTTTGCGTTTTCTTGCAAAGCTTTCGGCCAACTTTGATTTTTACGGGGTGTTTTTTAGATTTTTAAAAAATTTTTAAATTTCCATTCCTCATCAAGATCTGCTCCCAAAGTGTCAGAATCCTTTGTGATCGACGCTCGCATTTCTAACCTATGTGGAACTTTTGATTGGTGCCCTGATCAACGATTCATACAAGAATAACATGACATAACGGGTTAGCAAACTATCAAAGCTTTACTCCAAAGTGTTATGAATTGGCTGAGACACAAAGTTGCCTACAATCTTAGCATCCGTTCAATTCAACACATCTTCCCTAACAATCCAGAGAAAATAGTGTGCCTCTGCTTTAAGGACTGCAGTTGCTAGGAATTGTCAACATTTAGGTCAAAAAAGGTTGGTGGCTGGCGCACACTTCTTATCGTTCCAGAACTCGACAATGAAATGAAGGTTGGCTGGAAGAAATTATTTTATTATTCATTTTATTCTAGTTTCACTGCACACACACACTAGATAAAGAACTAAACAAAATGAAACCCAACTGGGAATAGATAAGAAAATAATCCACTACTTACAAAGAGCATAAACACTTTTTTCATAGCAGGCACCTCGCATGAACTCTGTAGAAGGGGATGTGGGCTCTGAACATAACGTAAAACTAGTGAATAGGTAGCTCGCAGCCCTGAGACCCAGCGACATGTCCGCGACATAAATAAAATACGGTGATGAAGTTTCTAGAATGGTCCATAGTGGACCAAGAGTTCGTTCATGGGTATCCTCCCGATCAATGCATTAGTTCGCAAATGAAGCCTCGCTGCGCTCTGACTGCGTCACTTTATCTGTGGGTCATCTGAACTCAAAGGAAATCTTTGTCATTTATTCAAATAGCAACATCGAAGATGACAGTGATCCTCTGCAATGCTGCTTCATCATTTTCTTTGAAGGTCAAAAGAACCTAAAATGCCAACAGGTTCGAAACCGTGTTTGCAACCGTCCCTGCATAACGCCCAACTGCGTCATTTGCCCGTTTAGCAGAGAGGGTGACTGCATGATGTCATGCGTTATGCACATGATCAAAAGCAGATATTGCATTGATGAATAAAATTGGTGAAATACACGGATGCGAGTACACAATGGTGTCGATTACGAAGTAGAAACCACAATCCCCGAACCTGGAACTGAGATTTCCACGCGCAAAACTTTTGAAGCGTCTTGGATTTACGCCAAGAAACCAAGAGCTAGGGTGGAGATCCCCAATATCACTAATGAAATCTTACGGTATCTTAGACTGTGCAACATCTTAGTCGAGATATGGTTTGCTGCAGAACGTCGCATACTACTAACGAGTTGGACTCGTTTTGTCATCTATCAACGCCACTCTTACGGTGGACTTCGAGAAGTGCGATTACAATTCTCGTCAGAGTTTGTGATTTTGGAACATGGCTTGGTTCATAGATGTTTGATTGAAGTGTCGTTTGTGCGGCAACGTTCACAGAGTGCATTTCCGGCCGTGATGATGAATCCACCGACACGTCGCCCAATAAGAGACAATGCTGATAGCTCAGTGTTCGGCTGAGAAATTCATAGGAGGACATAGTTTCACAGTGAAAGTAAAATGAGGAGTGACCAATTGAAACTTCGATAACACCGAAGAACGGAGTGATCACTCGGACAAATCTCATAAAATCTCCTAGAAAGCCCAAGAACTGCATATGAGCTAAAACTTTTACAATTTACGAAATAAAACGTTGTCTACGACTTTAGAGATGACAATATGTGTATGAAACCTTGTTTTTATTGCTAAAACTTTGCGATGCAGATATGGTCTTCACAATTAATGAAGTTTAATGGGCTTCTCGAACTTAACAATAGCCTCTCCGACTTTCAAACCATACAACAAAGCGCTATCAGAAAAAAGATCTTAAAAGAAATTACGGTAAGTTGGATCCCGCAATCTTCTTCCAAATTTTGCGACAATGGTGCATAAAATTGGATGTTTGTTCTTCTAACTTACTGTTGATGAAGAACCATACTTCAGATTTTTTGTAACGTTTGTAAGGTGTACCTAATATGACAATTCCTATTTTTATGTCTTTCTCCACACAAAAGCTCTTTGCGGTTACGGTATCTCTCCTAAAATCCAAATCTAGCCTCTCTTTGCAGAAAAGTCTACCTGAGTTGGTACTCATGGTTATGGTAGTCATTTTGCACCGTGTTTGGAATTATGTATGAATATTTTGCAATACAGATGCTTGTTTGAAAATTTCTACCTACTTCACACTGATGTTCGCGTATTGTGTTCCTAAGCAGTATGGAAAATAATTTCCTGTGCGTACTCGACAGTTACAGTGAACCTACTGTAAACACATGTCACCTGCTGGAATTTTTCAAAGAGACTGATTAGGTGGTACTATCATTTTCAATGACCGTGTCGTTCTCATCAGCACGTTGGCTAAACTTTCACGCGGTACTTCTAGGAGTGCACGGTAGGTAACCAATAAAAGACAAGCAGGTCGGTGTTGCTGTAATAAAGAGAGACCCGTAGGATATCGGCAATTATCGCCCTATTTGCTTGCTGGTTGTCGTCGCCAAACTCTTCACGCGAGCTATCCTCAAATCCGTTGAAACAGAAGCAGGTGTACAGTACCAACGCTAGGAACTGCAAAATTTCGCGGGATTCGCAGGATTCGCGAGAATCGCGAGAATTTCGTATAACTTTCCTCAAACTGGATATTTCGAGAAGCTATGGGCATAGTCAAGTTTGGCAGACTCTTCTCTACCCAACCATGCAACACCCGTCCCTTGAAGTTTCCGGCTGTCACCAATAATTCAGCAATTCCATTAATTACTCTGACCCCGCCCCCTAATTAAGGTCACTGGTGAACAACGCTCATATTTTCAGCTTTAAAACATTCAAAAAACTTCTAAATAATAATTCACAAGTTACTTCTTACTGAGTCGGATCACGCTAAACATTTTGATGGCAGAGCTGTTTGGAATTAGTGTCATGAAAATTTTCGATTTTTAACACGAGGATGCAAGAACTTCGACGAATTTCTACCCTACGCAGTAGTCCAGATGCGTTCTCACTTTTTACACGATTTGAGTGAGATGTTCACGCGATGAAAAGCTTGGTGGTACTGGTTATTGATCTCGACAGCTTCCGAAAATTGAGTGCAAACTTCACTCGACGCGCATTTTCCAAGCAAATTCTTCGTTAATGCACGTGAAATTTCGAAGCTACAAGGGAACTGCTGGGACCGATTCATGACGTTTCGAGAAGAACATTTCCTTCGCCAACGAATTCCCACTTACTTCACTTCCAAGTCTGGGTAGTTGAAAGATACATCACTTCAAATATGTGAAATCACGAAATCACGAATTCTGAAAATCAGCTCTAACAAATTTTAGTGCTGTTAGTTTCGGTTGAGACTCTCAATTCTGCACCACTCCGAGATGCCATTTCATATGAGACACAACGTGTTCTGAAAGGGGCACATTTACAAAACTTCCGAAATCCCACACTGAGGTTAACTCTACCCATAGGATGGGCTCAGGCCGCCTCAGCCTGCGCCTCGCTCCTTGACCTGGCTGCTACAATCAATCGATAATCCTCGCGCCGCTCACTCTAGCCCCGGATTTTGATAGCAATCATGGTGGAAACAGTATACGATAACTTGCTCGAGAGCAAACGTTTGGAAATGCTATGCTTTGCGACCACAGTTGGTGAAACGCGCAATTTGCACTTACTTTGACATTAAATTGTAAAACTGATAAAATTCCCATCATTGTTTCGGAACTCTCCCAATATCTTGTTAAGTACAGCTTTCAGTACTGACAACACATAATAATAATGACAGCACAAACCATAACATAAATATGCCACAATGTACTTTTCAATTTGGAGCAAGCACACCGTCATTTACTCTCAGAGGATTTATTGAAGCAACTTTTCCTATAGGTCCGGATTATAGTTAAAGATACCAACAAGAAAAGCGAACGTCGACGAGTTTACCGGAAAAATATTCCGTTTTACAACGTGTGAGTAATTTTTCACTCATTACATGACCTGTTTTTTAGGTTGAGGCGCGAAACAAGTTGACCCTCTTAATTCGCTTTGAGGTGTGAAATAGTACCTCGATTTTGAGTGCTAAGGAGACTTCGCAGCAAAGGTCACTTCCTCTGGATAAACCGTTCTGTGACCTCAAACGAACACAACCAACATTCACAGCAGACCACAAAATCACAGCAGTTTTCTTCGTTTAAAAAGAAAATTTCGCTCCAAAATGATGCCCCCGGAGAAGTCGAGTTTTATTCAAAATAAAATGAAAACTTCATCTGCTAGAGAGATATGAAGAGTCTTTTGGCTTCATATCAAACAGTCGTAATCAACGCAAAAGGAACTGAGGAAGTTCTAAGAAAACGACGCCATTTAACCACGAAATAAGTGCAAATTGCGCGTTTCACCAACTGTGGTCGCAAAGCATAGCATTTCCAAACGTTTGCTCTCGAGCAAGTTATCGTATACTGTTTCCACCATGATTGCTATCAAAATCCGGGGCTAGAGTGAGCGGCGCGAGGATTATCGATTGATTGTAGCAGCCAGGTCAAGGAGCGAGGCGCAGGCTGAGGCGGCCTGAGCCCATCCTACGGGTAGAGTTAACCTCAGTGTGGGATTTCGGAAGTTTTGTAAATGTGCCCCTTTCAGAACACGTTGTGTCTCATATGAAATGGCATCTCGGAGTGGTGCAGAATTGAGAGTCTCAACCGAAACTAACAGCACTAAAATTTGTTAGAGCTGATTTTCAGAATTCGTGATTTCGTGATTTCACATATTTGAAGTGATGTATCTTTCAACTACCCAGACTTGGAAGTGAAGTAAGTGGGAATTCGTTGGCGAAGGAAATGTTCTTCTCGAAACGTCATGAATCGGTCCCAGCAGTTCCCTTGTAGCTTCGAAATTTCACGTGCATTAACGAAGAATTTGCTTGGAAAATGCGCGTCGAGTGAAGTTTGCACTCAATTTTCGGAAGCTGTCGAGATCAATAACCAGTACCACCAAGCTTTTCATCGCGTGTACATCTCACTTAAATCGGGTAAAAAGTGAGAACGCATCTGGACTACTGCGTAGGGTAGAAATTCGTCGAAGTTCTTGCATCCTCGTGTTAAAAATCGAAAATTTTCATGACACTAATTCCAAACAGCTCTGCCATCAAAATGTTTAGCGTGATCCGACTCAGTAAGAAGTAACTTGTGAATTATTATTTAGAAGTTTTTTGAATGTTTTAAAGCTGAAAATATGAGCGTTGTTCACCAGTGACCTTAATTAGGGGGCGGGGTCAGAGTAATTAATGGAATTGCTGAATTATTGGTGACAGCCGGAAACTTCGAGGGACGGGTGTTGCATGGTTGGGTAGAGAAGAGTCTGCCAAACTTGACTATGCCCACAGCTTCTCGAAATATCCATTTTGAGGAAAGTTATACGAAATTCTCGCGATTCTCGCGAATCCTGCGAATCCCGCGAAATTTTGCAGTTCCTAGCGTTGGTACTGTACCTACTCAATATTCCAACATAATTCGTCAGATCTGTAACTAATTCACGACCAAAATTTTGCCATTCCACAAAGTGACCACCGTCAACGTCAGGGGCGGTGTTCGAAAGGCTACACTATCTCGCCTAAACCATTCCGTACCATTCTCGAGGTAGTTATGCGAAGACTAGAATGGGACCACTTGGGAGTACGGGTTGATGGTCGGCGTCCTAACCATGCTTGCTTTGCCGACGATATCGTCGCTATAACGCCAACCATCAGCTAAGCGGTACAAGTACCGGCCGACTTCAACGACGCCTGTGGAGAGATCGTTCTCCAACTGAATCCGAAGACGGTGTTTGTTAAAAACGGTTGGCCTATGATACCCATCATTGCACAACATAGCGACCATATTTGAATGCTCCAGCCACGAATGTACTGGCTTGGGGAGCTTACAAGAGCATCTTCACCACGTCTTCGATGCTCTCGTGAGTTTCCCAGTCCGCTCCTCCTGTTCAGTTCACGAGGTCGTTCGTCGAATCTACTAGTTAGAGTGCGCCAATATAATGATCATGACTTATAATAACGGGCTTACTCTGGGTGTGTGTGCGTGCGTGTGTGCGTGCGCGCGTTTGTTTGTCAGTGTGAAACGAAATTCAGGGGGCATGGCTTGAAGCGCAGAAAAGGCTCTACAATGGGCGCGATGCGGGAAGGTAACACCGGCGCCCAGAAACCGTGATAGAGCCGCGCCACGGTCCACTGTTGGGGGAGGGGTGCGTCGGCGTCCAGAACTGATGGTAGCGCTACGTGACGGGTCCACCATTGTGGTAAGGGTGCGCCGGCGCTTAAAGTCTGGGTAGATGGGTCCACTGCTGTGACAAAGATGCGCCGGCGTCCAAAAGTGGGTAAACGCCTGCGGACGGGTCGACAGATGGAGAAGAGGTGCGCCTGTGCAAAGTCGCGAGAAAATGTCTTAATCAGGTCCATCTTTGTTCTGATTGTCCTCTGGCGCCTAAATTCAGTGAGAGAGTTCGAAACGCCCAGCCTCAGCAGTGACTATTACACCACTCATACCGTACCATTCCGCCCACATCATGTCCCTTCCTTCGTGTTCTACATTCGTTTTCACCTGAGCACACCTCACCGTTCTTTTTTATATGTTCAAACTCATTATTATCAATGCCAAAACAAACAAAGGATGACAAACCATTGCCCGTGTTTACACAAGGTTAAATCGGTTTCATGCATATAGCTACAATTAGCTATTTCACTCGAGAGAATGATAAAATTGTCTGAGAGCCGCAAGCAGTTCTCTTTGATCGTTTTATGGGGGAGGGCATTTGGGGGAAACGGAGCAAAAATCTGGATGACTATAGTTCTACTAAGATGGATGCGAGGTTAAGTCATGCGAGCGAAAAGAGCATAAGGAAAAGTCTGGAAGTACGGCGTCAGCCGGGCGGCCAGACTTTTAGGAGAGTGTTTTGTTTCCTCTTCCAGGATTAGAGTAACAGAGACTTGAAGAAATAAAATTTGTATGTCTAAGTTGAAAAGTGAACACGATGAACGACCTCGCGAAGAGGGCGGGAGAAAGGAATTTGGGGAGGTTACATTAGCATTGGAGATGCGGTGAAGAAGAAGAAATTCGTGCCTATTCTTTACACCACGGTTCGCCCTGTTTTATTATACACGTCAGAAACCTGGGCGTTACTAAAGCAGGAATGCGAATGTGAAAATGTGAATACGGAGCTCCTCCCTCCCAACAGTCAAAGATATGGAACGCTTCCGCTCGAGCTAAGTCAAGTAAGATCAGTTGGATCTCACACATCACGCAACTTACGCACAACCGCTGAAGATCCTACAGGGACTGTGCTTCACTGAATGTCAAGCACATAACAAGAAGACCATAGATCTAGTGGTTTGAGTTCTTCAAGATGTCCTCCAGAGAAGGTACAATGCTCTCTGTGTTTCTCGAACTTTGGCGCGCGAGAGGGACAAATGGAAGGGATGCAGGCGTACATTTGGTGTTCCTTAGAGTCAGGGACATCAACATGATTATCACTGTCCCCATATCTAGGAGAGTGTTTATTTTCCTCTTCCAGAATTCGAGTAACAGAGACTTGAAGAACACGGACACCTTCAAATCGCTTTGATTTTTTCGCTGCTTTTCGAAGTTCTTGTTTTTTAAACGCTGTATTAGGGCCCGAAAGAAATGATAAACGAATTGAGCTAGGTCTTTTAAATATTGAGGATGTGGTAGCATCTCCCATCCCACTTCTATAACTTTGTCCTTCACCAACCTTGCGTTGTGCGGCCTGGCGTTGTTGTGCAGGAGGCAGACTGTGTCGTGTTGCGAAGGTTTTTGGCGAAGTGAGTCGGCGACCTTCTGTAGCTAGTCAGCATAGACCTCTACGGTGATTATTATACAGTGCGTTTCATAATTATAGGACACCCCTCGAATCCCCCCGTGTTTTCCTCTGCCCATGGAATTTTCCCTCTAGTACCATTGTGATCAGCACCTAAAATAACCTTAGTACGCAATTTTTGAGCTCACAGCAGCAATCCTGGTTTTTTAAAACTTTTTAAAACTTTATTTTCCTCTTTCCACACTCTTCGCGGTCATGACACACCTTCAGATTCTAAGAAGTTCATTTACCGCACAATTGAATTCACGGAATTTCGATAATTCATGGAACATCTATGGACCACACTAATTTCGTACAGCCTGCTACTCCTGCTCCTTGGAGGGGATCTAAGGACATGCGCGTCTATGGTCATCGCACATGCAAGACTGCCTATCTCAATTTCTCAGCCGCTCATTGCTGACGAAGATGCACTAAAAATTGACTAACAAGGACCCACTGTAGTCCTACTTTAGAAATACAGTTAGCACTAGCCACAGGCTGCTCCGTTGGCCTTGCTAGGTGGTGATCCAAGTGGGCAGCACTTAACCGACATCGAGGTTTTCCCATACTTCTTTACTAAAACCTGCGAATGGGTGGTTGAAAATGATGAATATCACTCACAGGAATTTTTTGAAGTCCGACGCTGCCAAACCAGACACCGTCCTCTGCTTGCTCGAATGTCTGCTCAGCGCGAAATAGACAGTAACTGATGACATATAGGAAACGAAATGACAGTTGATAAAGTCACCAAATCCTGGTCTAAGTACTGTGATTGGTCACGAATGAGGTGGCTATATACTAGACTTCTTATTATGGTGAACGGAAGAGTCGTTGACGTGTTAACAGAAGACAGTCAAGACTTTCAGGAAAAGGTATTTTTTCGAGGTCGCTGTCACGTTTTTGGGTTCACTTCCCGGCGAAAGCAGACCTGGGCAGTAAGAGACTGAAACATGGTCTGACAGCGCCAGACATCAAAAAATACTAGCGAGCAATTTCCGTCATTTTGAGCTACCGATCCATGGGTTTTAGTATGAAAATGTGGGAAAACCTCGATGTCGGGCGAGTACTGCCCACTGGGATCGCCACCTAGCAAAGCCAACGGAGCAGCCTGTGACTAGTGCTAGCTGTATTCCTAAACCGGGACTACAGTGGGTCCTTGCCACCCGGTTTTGAGTGCACCTTCGTCAGCAATGAGCGGCTGAGGAATTGAGATAGGCAGTCTTGCATGTGCGATGTCTATCGACGCGGATTTCTTCAGATTCCCTCTAAGGAACAGGAGTAGCGGGCTGTATGAAATCAGTGTGGTCCATAGATGCTCCAGAAATTATCGAAACTCCATGGATTCGATTGTGCGGCAAGTAAACTTGTTCGAATCTGAAGGTGTGTCATGACCGCGAGTTGGGCAAAAAGAGAAAAATAAAGTTTCAAAAAACCAGAGTTGCTGCCGTGAGCTCAAAACTTGGGTACCAAGGTTATTTTAGGTGCCGATCGCAATGGTACTAGAGGGAAAGTTCCATGGTCAGAGGAAAACCCGTGAGTGGGAAATTCGGGGGTGTCCTATAATTATGAAACGCACCATATCAATACTTATGAATTCGTAGTACAGCATACCGTAAGAATCCCACCAATAGAAGAGCAATACCTCAAGTCCTTGCGGCTTTTTTGGAGGTATTTTCCGTTCAGCTGCGGGAGCTGACATTCAATTTTGCTGCTAGGACAGTGGAAAAAGCGATGTTATCTACAAATCATGGACGTTCAAGTGTTAGTCGGTCTTTCACGGAATGTCGGTCCCTTCAAAGCAATGAAGCCATGAAACCTCAGTGGAATGGTGAATGGCATCCCCACCGAATGCAACAGAGTTGTTAAGGGCAGCGGCATCACAAAATGACTTTGTAGCAATTCGTGGTACAACTGGTCGGAAAATGGCTTCGCTGCCTGACTTCATAATCACTGAAATCACTGATGGCCAGAATCTGGCATGCCCGGACATGGAACTCCCAATCAATTGTGGTGAAATCCGAACACTTACGTAAACCTTGCATGAGGCACTGTTTCTGAGTTTACTATACCATATCTGCTCTTCTGAAGAGAATCTGCTCCCGCTAATTACTAGTTCTCAGAGAATATTCCTGAAGGTCTTCCGCTAGCTCCTACTGCATGAACTGAAAGGGCTATTTTAAATGCCCGATTTTCGATGAACCTCGACATTTATTCTAACGCGTTGAATTTTGTCTGGGCTTTACACGAGGTTGTCAATTGATCTATTGGTTGACATTTCGGCGAATTGTCTTCTTCAGAGCCTATACGAGTCAAACACAGGGGGGGGGGGGAGAGACCGAGTAGCAACCGCTGACTGACTAGTTTTTGTCTAGTCAGTCAGCGGTCGCTACTCGATTTCACCCTCCGTGGTTCACTTGTAGAGACGACAACCTCGTCTAAGGCTCAAACAAAATTCAACACATTGAAAGGGCTATTGGTTTGAAAACTCCGAATTAATCATATGATCACGACATTATATTGCTTATTGATTTTGATTTTGGTTTGTTATGGAGATCTCCAACAATTGAGCCTGTTGTATTAACTAATGATACTGCAGAGGATTACTGATGACATGGAGTCAGAATTCGGAATGATGGGATCAATGCTAAGATGTGGTTGGAGACAGACACATTTTGCAGCACAGCTGAAAAAGTGAGTATGAATAAAGAATGGATTTGAGGTACCTTTAGAACTAAATGGAAGGAGTAGAACACGGCATGGAGTTTTGCGTCTAAAAATCAACTCGCACCGTATAACCCTCAATTAAGCTCAAACATGCTCTGTGGGCCTCATGCGCACCTGTTTCTTGGCGTCTCTCCTATCACTGCCCGTTGCTGCCCCCTCCCCCATCATCGTCTCCTCTCGCAGCTAAGGACCCTTCGCAAGCCGTTTATCTCTCTACTGGTGCCAGCGCACATCTCACGCAGCAGTACAGATGTATAGTTTCTTCGCCAGAACTAATCTACGTTACGATCCACCACACCATATCAGTTTCTTTCTTTCTTTACGTTTTTCCAATGAATTTAACAGACCAGTTTCTGAATTTCGTAGCGCAATGACACACACGCGTAAACACAAAATTTTGTTGAGCAATTAGACACGCATAATTGGACGGAGATAAGCCGTTATCATCACGATTATGAGAACAACTAGTGTGCTTCCATTGTTAGTGAATTCAGAGGTCTGTTCCCGCCTACTCGCAAACGACTATGATATTTCGCCGTACTATGAGGGGGAGGGAGAGATACACAAGACAATTCTCTAAGAAAATGAGATATATTGAAAAGAATAAAAAGACTGTCAGAGATCAACTGGTGTTTCTTTCAGGTATGCCGACCTTTATACATGTAACGTCTATAATCTTATCGAATATTCGGGCACACACTACTTTAACTCACCTATCCAACTCCTGCCACACGAGGAAAAAATTATGCGAGGCTTCATTGATACTAAAAGCATTAACACATTTGATGAGGTGTGTCACTTATATCGATTTTTTCTGTGAACTAGAATGAAATGGTGAGTATCAGGGTGGTAAAATGGAAGGCGCGTTTTTGCATGGAACAAATTATTTTCTAAAAACGAGACTACAACACTTCAATCCAAACTTTATCACGGATTAGGGTAGCTGAACCTTCGACATTTTCCACACAAAGAGTGACCGCTATCCTGTACAGGGTATGGCTGTGCTGTGATCTGAAATATCGACTCACCCAGGTTTCGGTCTTGTCACACTTTCTGGAATTCTTCTCGAAGGCTTTGACGACGCAAGCAAGTGGTTGCCTAATAGAACAAAGTCTGGGCTATAAGTCGTTTTTATGCCCAGCTTCTGATTCGAGAGCAGGATAGTGCACTCCATGACTCGATTAGCAGTCATAACTTTGGTTCAGTTACACAAGTTCGGGATCATTTCCGAGTAATCGATTGTCGCATGGATTTAGACGTACGCCGAAAATTCTCGCTATTGTTAATATAACCAGCGATAGTGCTCCGCAGCAGTTTTACGTTCTTTAACGACACAAAACACTGGAATCTAAAATTTCTATCGGTCTTATTATGAATTTCGCTAAAAATCAAGAATAAAGAAGTATTCGGTAAACTACGTATTATGGATGAAATGAAATCCTTCTTTAGAAACTGTCAAAAGTTTCACAAAAAAGTCCCTAACCAATCTCCGCAACACGTCCTTAAGGACGTCAAAATTTCAGCGTGCATTTCCGATTTACCACCTTGATATGCAGAATGAAGTTTTAGTCGGCATCCAAGTTTCGGCTTCACTTTCACACTCATGCTAGTACTAAGCTTGAAGCCTCGCCCATGAAATCAGGGAAGATGCTCCTCTGATGACTTAGGGAATGCAAATTGATCAGATGATTAGAAAGTCTGAGGGTTTGAAACGTTTCAATTTTTAGAGATCAAGCGAGGAAGGAGAAACGCTCAGTGACATCAGCTGTTGCGGATGCTGCCTTACTGGAAACGAAACAATTTAAGTGCTCTATTGAAATTTAAAAAATTGAAAGAATCGAAACGAAACGATTTGATTGCCGAATTGTATACATTTTAGTCTAACTTTCTCTTATAAATGCTTATCACTTATTACGCCTTGAGTACGGTCAAGAAATCTGTTTGCGTGTGAGAGTGTATAGGTCAATCCATACTAGGTGCATGTATACCATGAATTACCATGGGTGTACCATGTATGCCATGGGTTTAGACGGTAAAAGATAGGCTCATTGCAGGCTCAACTACGAGGTCGCTAGCACATGCGTCAAACGCAGGTTTGACGCATGTGCTAGCGACCTCGCGGCGGATGCGCCATACAATCCATAAAAAGTGGTGAAGATCGGCTTGGCGGCTAGCGGTACGCGCGTACGTACGCGTACTAGCAGGAACGCGGAAGCAGCAGAGTCAAGATTGCCAAACTGTCTGCCTACAAGAAACGAAGGGCATGGGGTTAGTTCGCGGCTAATTCCTGACAACGTTTTGATGTTGATCGACTTCAGCCGGATCCATATTTCCGCTCCATCAAGTCTTCAGTTGCCATTGATTAAACTGCTTATTGGTACTCGCATAAAACGATAGTTCTAGAACCAATTACCACTGTTACAGGGGTATCGCTGATAGAGTTGGATTCTCTCCATTTCCTGGTCACAAATATGCCCCAGATACTCGAGATATGAAGGAAAAATTTCAGCGGAAATTTCAACTCAAATTTTTTGTGTCTCGCGGAATTCAGTTATTCAGCCCGCAATTCCTGAGCAAAGCAGCCACAAACAGTTTTTGACAACGGATTTAAGCGGGATAAAAATAGTCTCGTAATCTCAAAGCCGATTATCAGATGTATGTGCAAAATCCATTGCAGATCATGGGTTGATAAGAGCAAAGCAGGAGGCTGTTCCAATAATTGCTTGGATGAGGAAACCAGGCCTTAGATTTGAAGTAGCACGGCTGACCTGTAATTAATAGTGGAGGATGTGGGCTACGTAAATCACTTGTTGTGATTTTTTTTTGTTCGTAAAAAGCAGTAACTCCAGAGTTCCTGGAAAACCGCACGAACTTATTGCCCAACCCAATAGTTAGGAAGTTTGATTAATCACATTTTTGGTTAGCAACAATAATGAATTATAATAAATCGCTTGTTGTGTTCATCGATCACGTGCTGGCCCCCACTACTGCACTAGGGAGATTTATCTAGGAGTATTTCTGAAAAGTGGCTCTGAGGTGACCTGAAGGTAACGTGCGGCTGTCACATCACGGCTACGTCACGGTCTCTCCCAAATTTCTACTACCACAGAATTCTTTTAAAAAATCTAAATAAACGGAATGATTGGTTGGTCATAGCAACTATGGGGCTAACTGAAGGCATGTAAACTGCACTCTCGCAGATGCGAGGTTACCGCACTGTGACGGGTTACCCGGCATACGAGAGAGGGCAGCAAAGAGGGTGTGGTATGCAGTTCTGCAGTCCTCGTTACTTTTGGGTATTAAAGTAAGTAAAGCTACCATGAGTATGAGATAAATTGACGCGAGCAGAACGAGCACTATAAATCTGGAATCCGCCGTTAGCCGGACGGCCATACTCATTTATAAATGCGCCAGTGTAATGACTGGCCACAGAATAGTGTGATATATCACATGAAACGTTTTGCACCGTAGCGCCTTTTACGTCATTGAATTTTGAAGGTCAATGGATGTACGTGTGAGAGAACACTGAGTTAGTTGACGTGATCGTAACATTGTGTCCCAGGTACTGATTTGATCTAGCTTCCAGCGATGTCCGTTCTTCTGTATCTCCTATCAACTACACATTGAATGACTTGAGCAAATTACAAGTTTTACTATAGTATAATTTATTTCACGAGTATTGAATATGAAGCAATAACTGATTGAATTAAACAGAGAATTTTCTACTCTGCTATATAGAACCGATGCTTTTCCGTTCCATCTCAGACGGCGAAGATTTCTCCGACACATCTTCCTGTAAGATGCATAACAAAATTTCACGTATTCCCCAAACAATTGAACATCTACGACCTCTCTGATACAATGAGGTTCCTGGTTGTTGGCGGGTAGCGTCTTTTCTTCAGTTGTTTTCTTACGATTTTCATCTCTGAATCGCACCTAAATCGCACTGCACATTCTTTTCATTCCGTTTTGTATTCAAATTTGAATAACGTAGATGATTGAGTACACATAATGTCTTCCCGAAAGTTCTGAAACACGCAAGGCAAGTGTATTGTAATGACTAGAAAAGTAGGAAAAGTATCATACGACACGATACATATTTAAACGAACAATCCACAGCTGTACCTCAGCTATGGATTAGGATAATGGTAGAGGTGATAGATGGAAGGATAACACATGGATACATAGATATATAACAACAGCGGACGTTAACGTTAGGGCGGGGAGTGGGGGGGGGGGGGGGGG
>JARK01001390.1:791299-810936 GCA_000688135.1 Ancylostoma ceylanicum | reverse complement strand
GGGCGCCCCTCTCCCCCGAGAATGGGTCGCTAACTTTTTGAAATTACTTTACAATACATATAATAATATTTTATTAGTTTATTTTCATTAGTTTATTTTTATAATTAATTTTTGAACATTTATTCATCATCAAAATTATTGTTTTTATTAATTTTATTTTCCGTCTGGGTCCACAAAACGGCGGAGACCCCAATTTTTTCCCACGCCCCCCCCCTTCCGCCAACTTTCTGCGTCCGCCACTGGTGTGTGGGTGTGCTTGCCTATCTGCAGATTGTATCCTTCACATTTGTCCGATCAAAAGCCGTGCATTCAAGTGACTGGGACGTACAAGAGAGGCGGTTCGGAGTCACCTCCAATAAATAAATACCAGTGTCCACCCCCGGGAAGCCCGGTTAACTCCCCGGTGAACCCCACCCCAGCCTCCATGGGGGAATAGAGCCCAGCAAGCTAGTCCCTGTGGATCACTTTTCACAAGCTACACACAGCAATAATAAAAAAAATGTTCGAATTGCCTGTATAGAGCTCAATCTAAGGCTTCTATCAGATAAAGTAGAATTTATTCCTAGCTCATCATCGTCTTTTTTACGGGCGTAATGAACTGGTTTGTAAAACTGCGGTAGGAAAAATCTCTTGCGCCTTACAGTATGCAGCAGTTGGAATCACAGGCATAAAGCAAAACTTTTTGATGGAGGAGAGTCGTACAACTCGTGTCCACTGCGATAGCGTAGCACAATTGGGAGAACGAGAGCTCAAATGTGGCTAGTGATGTTTTTATGGCGCTTCATGTGAGCCTTTGAAGTCCATGGTTCCAGAAGATTTTCTTTACATATGTCTCAAACATGAATTCAGTGCGCGCCACCGCCTTGAAATAACTGAGACAGTCAGTAAGACTACGCCTTTCCTTGTCGATACTTACGATTTCGTTACAAATTTTTGGGTAGTTTCCGTAAATCGCAAAAATTGCCGTAATTCGTAAATAGTAAACCGTAATTGCGCACATCCCTGTTGTAAACAGCCGCAGGATTTTCACCACCTAATATGGTGAGAAGAAGCACTGAAAGAGTGCTCAACTTGAAATTATTTTGAACTGCTACGTTAACATAATTCGAATTAGAAATCATTTTCACCAGTTTTTGCAGTTGTCAACGTCAACAATTCGTTTCCAAGGACATGTGGCGCGCTTCAAGGTGGAGAATAGAGATCAAGCAGGGTTTAGCGCCTGACCTGAGAAACAGGTGGATACAGGGGTTTCATCGGATGTGGGCGTTGTAAACTCTTCAGTTATAATCTTTTCAAACTTCCTTTGTAAACCTGGGAAACTTTTCTAGGAAAGTACCCTGATAATCTTGTCTATATGTAAGTCATAGCCACGAGTGACAGCACTGTTCACATTTTTGGTCTGCACATCAGTGGATCGGCTCCTCATCGAATAATATATTTTTTCGAATTTTTCTGATACATTTTTGCCGAATGTTCGAATACCACAGCGTAAGTAGGTGAATTGGTGCAATGAACAGAAGCTGTTATGTTTAACGAAAATCGTATCCGTATTTCGAAACCAACAAAGAATGTTAAGAATGTTCGGGATATTAAATGACTTTTTCTGAATTTTCAGAATCAGAAGGATGTAGACTAGGATACTGTTAGGGCACAGCGCACAATTGGGTGGAACCACGTCCCATTGATGTATCCATACAGTGTAAGAGTAGCATCATCAGGGAGATCACATGTGTTGGTTCACATAAGTACGCAAAGTTTTTGATCGAAAACAATGTCTGACATTTCAGCAGACTAGCTTTGTTTTTGCAAAAATAATGACGGTATTCTAGTACGAGAAATCGAATAAGATTTGAATTCGAAAGATCCAGGAAACAAACTTTTGCGCTTTCCCAAGTGGAACCACGATCACATCCGTACATGAAGATGATTCAACCTTCTTGCCTTTTCTTGTGGCGATTGACGTTCTTCTTCTCACATTCATTGGCAATCTCAGGGAATCAGCCCTTAAAACGAATGCGCAGTAACTGAGACGCCCGAAGTGAACATCTCGAAACACTCATGCTACTATTATAGGATGATAAATGGGTTTAATCAGAGTAATACAAGAACTGAAAAGCTCAATATTATTGTCCTAGATTGATAATAGTTTTAGGAGATGTGATCTATTCGTGATCAAATATTGTTTGGAATGCTGAGCTGTTGTTTGATGTATGGTAAATAGAGGACGCTCTATCAAAACATTTCAGCCTAGGCTGCCGCTACTATTCGAAGAGTATAGCGGTTTGATCAACACTGGCCGCTGTGCGTGTTGGTCGTGAGCGACGCGTTCATTGTATGGATCGCCGCTGTCGCAGATACGCCATCGTCGATCCCGATCGGCGACAGCGGCTACAACCACAGCGATAAACGTAAGTTTTTCGTATGCCGTTTTATATTTGTACATGTATGTAAGTGACCAGTCTGGCCGTCCGGCTGACGCCGGACTTCCGGACTTTTCTCTATGCTCGCTCCGCTCGCATGACTTCACCTCGCATCCATCCTAGAGAAATAATGGGCATGCAAATTTCGCTCCGTTTTCCCTATAAGCCTCCCCATAAAAAAATAGACTGATTAAAGAGAACTGCTTGCGTCTCTCAGTGCAATTTAATCATTCTCTAGGGTGAAATAACTAATCGTAACTATATGTAACCGATTCAACCTGGAATGAACACGGGAATTGGTTTATCATTCTTTGTTTGCTGTGAGTGATCCATTGATAACAATCAACATGAACATATAAAAGAGGACGGAGCGGTGTGTTCAGACTCAAATAAGGGTAGAACACGCTGGAGGGGACGTAATTTTGCGCTACTTTGCACCGGCTCACCTCTTCTCCATCTGTCGACCCGTTCGCAAACGTTTCCCCACATTTCGACGCCGGGGCACCTTTATCCCACCGCTGGAGCCGTCTCCCGGCGGAAGAACCAACTGATTCTATCTGACGGTCTACCGCAGGTGGATATGATTGGTCTCGTTTTCATCTCTTTCTGTGAACTTCTGTAAATTAACGCCTTCCGGGATTCTGTGGGTTTTGACCACTGCACAATATGTGGGCACTGTTGGGAACGTCAAGATGAAGCGTCTAATGGTCTTCGCATTCAGAATCTTGCTCGGGATTCGTCTAGATGTGCTTCGAAGATTGTTTGATACCTGATCAAAAGCCATTTTGACGATTTTTCGTAAGTACTTGTGTCAGATAGACCTTGTTTCTCAAGTTTTTTGTCCATGCTTGTGTCAGCACCACAAAATCACCGCTTTTGTCGCTCACACTGTATTCAAATTCCTTCTTGAGATCGAGTAATTTTTCCAAGCCTTGCCTTTCCCTTTCCGTTGGATTTGGTGCCGGTTTCGTTCTAGTCTGACGTGAATATGCTTGGATTGATCTTTTTGTTGAGTGAAATACAACTGACGTTTCAAGAATATAGTGTGTTCGCTTCATTCAGTGTTCCGAGTTTAAACTTGTAATCCTTTTTTCGGGATTGTCTAGGGCAAATAGTAGGTAATAGTTTTACGAGAAGAAAGTAAATTTTGAACAACTTCAAGACAATATACCAATTCCAGTGGCTTTCAATAAAAATCAAGATGAAAATCTCATAGGCGAAATATTTTTCCTTGCGCAAATCCAAAAGATTCAACAGAATACGGTTGCCACAGTTCACCCGCTCTTGTTCCCCACATGGTCTTGAGATGTAAATCTGCTGTGGAATTCGTGTTCAGCACCTCCCACATGAAAAATTCCAGTAATCCCCTTATATAATTTTCCAACGTCCAGGGCGGTCGTAAACGTTTTGCACAAGTTGGCAGGCCCAGTCCATGGCAGCGTCGGCAGGCTGCTAGCAGCAAACTAACTAGGGACCGTCTGCAAGTACCAGTACTCATTGTTTTTTTTCTGTTGATCGCGTAACAGTGAAGCCTGCTCTGTTGGATTTTGAGTATTTCTGAACATACGTTCTTATCTCCTCCATCTGGGTGGGCTCTACTTTATAGTCTTCGCTGGTTAGTTCTCCGCGCGAACTTCCAATTGATCGAGACTGAAAATCCCAGATTATTAAAGTTTGACCGTCAATTTCCCTGCACTGCTCACCGATAATCCAGCTGCCATAGCTGTTCTTTCTCTGTAGGACACTCTCCTACTATTAATAAACTTGTTGCAGCTGACTAAGATGAATGAAAGAATAAGAACGAGTGCAACTGCTCCTGTTATGAGGAGGATCATAGGAGCGCTAATGAGGTGGCAACCACCCGACGTGTCTTCAAAGGCTGAACTAATCGACGTTATCGACCACTCAGTTTTCCATCCAATGATATGTTTGTGATTGCAACTTTATCAATTCAATAGATGATCAAGGCTATGTCGCACTCTATGCAGGTCTAGATTGGCGATGGCCACCAATTCTAAGAGTACCTCCTGACTCCGCCAGTTGAAAATGAACCGAAATGAACATACGATACAAGAAATAAAGATCATGAAAATAATACGTATCGATTGCCCACGTTATGGTGTCTCCAGACTTCGCCAGCAATTCATTTTCTTTACAGCAACGGTGTCGCTGTGGAGTATACCACAGGCCTTTCATCGCCATGGACCGCCGCCAAACGGAGCTCATTTGTTTGGAGAACTTTTATTGAATAATCCGCTAAATCTTCAGAGCAGTTTTTGATGCTTAGACGCGTCCTGAGGTACAAGTTTTTTTTTTCGATGTTAGCCGGGGTTTTATATCAAAGCGGATTACAAGAAATATGGGAGCAAAAGACAACTATTGCCCCATGTTCTCAGTATGTGCAATTTTCAGTGGAGTTACCCATGTGAGCATACAGTATACGAGGCACAGTAAGATAACACGATAAATTTTATGTAATTAATGCAACGTTTAATTTGAGCGCACGAGACCTCCGATTATACCTGGTTAAGGAATCCTTGAACTTGTTTTTTGAACGATGACAGTTTAATGGGAGTCGGATTTCTCCCGCTCATCGCAGCCTATTATAGGTCGAATCTGATGTGTGTCCGATGTCATGGATTGCGTATGCTCTGAGGAGAACTTGTGGGTCTTGATCAAGCTTTGAAAGACCGGACAGCTTTGGATGTGTAAAAGTACTGGATCAAACCAAAGATGGTTACTTGCAACGTGGGACTGAAACCTTCTCTCGTCTTCTCGTGTGATTACTTGTGAGAATAGATGTGAAACTGATTGAATACATATTTCTCTTGTGTTATTATTTTTCTCGGGATCTTATGCAGCAGGATGCTTGCACTTATTCTATATAGACAAAACGACGACATTATTATAACTATGTAAATACGAATATGATTTCATAGACGAGCATTGGAGAGCTGTTCCTACTTTACCCTTTACCTCTCTTTTCCAGTGAGCTTATAATAACGATCTGGACACGAAACGCATCTACCTAAATTTCGCTGGGATTTGCCCTCACCTGATGCACATCAGGGAATTGGCGTTAGAGCAGCAAAGTGAACTTCGCCATCAAACGGGAGAAACACTAAAGATGAGGTATAGGGAAACAGAACAAAATGTTCAAGGTTGCGTTATATTCATCTCAAGCAACGTTTACTTTACATTCACTTTTTTCTTCCGTTGTACTGAGCACTTTGAGAATCACTCTGTTGATATTGTGGTTGGTTCGAATTCTGTTGGTACGAGCTTCCATACGGAGCTCCTGTGGTTTGATACGAGCCTTGTTGGTCGTATTGACTGCTTGGAGGATATATAATATTTTGTTGAGGTTGTTGTGAGCCGCACGCCTGTGAGCTGCAGAGGCACGGGGCCTGTAAAAATAATATTTGATTGTAGATCTTTCCAAGGATCTTTTATTCGTAAAAGTTTAGCGAATATGTATAGTCGTACCTCTGGCATTGGTGGCATGTTTGGCATTGTGGGAAAACTCTGTCCGAGGTTGAAAGGAAGGTCCTTGAACATTGTGTTAACCCAGTCACCCACCTGAAAAACTGGTTCCTAAACAATGCTAAAAATGGTGATTGAGTAGTGGTCTTGAATATCATTGGATTGCTTGTAACATTTGCGGTAGCATCAGTCAAAATCGTAAACACCACAATTCACGACAAGTTCCCTAGGGAGTTGAAAGTGAGAAACATATATACTTTTCCAATGGTTTGATTTTTAAACAAATTCACTGCTCTTTCAAAGTCTTTAGGCAATGCTTTCATTGCATAATGGGAAAGGTTTCAAACAGAGAATGTTCTACTATTCATACCACGCATCACCGATGTCCATGCCTTAGATACCTGAACTGCCTCAGAACCTTGAAAAAAAGAGACGAAACTCTCGCTCCTCCTGCGTCAAGCATTATCCCGAATCAGATTTCTCGCCAACTCAGCATGTTACCACTCAATATGATACGCCAAAATTCCAGCTAAGGATAATCGCTGCTCAAACACTTGAGGTGGAAGAGAATAGAAAACTTCATGAGGTGGAAGAGACTGGAAAAGCTAACTCATTACCTCCTATTGGCTTAGATATAATATGTATGTTAATACTATTTCTAATTACACGGGTAACTCCTTTGATAGTAGCTAACATTCGTGGAACTGGAGGTGAGATATCGAGTCAGGTGCGCTGGTAATCCAGTAGCTTCAATGAAGAGAGTGCCTCAATTGTTGAAAAAAGGCATCACGATACAAAACAGATGCAGAATTTGTTATGATAACGTCGAAATTTAAATTTCAGGTTCACTTCAATTTGCACAAATACATTGTGTAATGCTGAACGCTGAAAGACAGCATTCGTGGGAGTCCTTGCAGTGGAGATTTTCCCGAACTGCGGGGTTTTTGGGGACGGGTAACTCATGGGCAGGGATGAAAGACGCAAGAAACGCAAGAAATGAAGGTACTCTTCTTCACTTTTTTTTCTAAAGAGTGGACGAGTGTCACGCTGTAGCGTGTGTAGCCTGTAGCCTGCACGAAACCCTGTGAATGGTACAAATTGCGCACATCCGCTGAGTCAGACCACCCACCGCGATGGCGTTGGCTGGCGCGTCGTCGTTGAAATCCCGCCGAGTCTGTGACGGAGATTCTGGTTTCTCTGCAGGTAGGTAATCATTCCTTGTGTTCTTCTCACATTTGTGATGTGCTCACTCCCTCTTGCTCGGAGTCATTTACCGTGTGCGCGTTCACTTTGCGATCACAGCAGTGAGTTGAACCCAATGAATAGCTGCCTACCTGCGAAGATACCGCCGTGGACACATCTGTCGACTTGGACAAAGGGTTTTCGTCGCGCCAGCTAAAGCTCTTGGCCTGGTGCGCGTGTGGTCTAGCGCATTATATAGTGTATGAGGAATGCGTACCACTCACAGAGTTTTGTGGCGGGATCTATCAGCGGAACACTCCTCCACGCTTTGCACACACAGGAAATACCGCCATCATATTCTGCGTTTCCTGCGTGTTATATGCATTGTTGTTGGTGAGTTCAGCGTTCCGAAATATCCAGATATGCGGCGAAATCGCCAACATCAAAATTTCAGTGAGTGTTGCCTTTACACATTATTGTAGTCTCACTCTGTTACACACTTACTGATAAATGTAGACTTCCGATAGATACATTTTCGAATGGCCATTCAATGAATAAACCACTCACATATCCATTCACTTTCCTCATATAGTCGTTAACGGCTTGTTTATACTGATTTATCCGGTCGATCTCTTGTGGCGTTGCCTGACGTCTCTGCCCATTTTCAATGATATAGCCATCCTAAATATTATCACCACTGTATATGTCATTGTCCTCAAATTTTCCATGTTTGCGTGTACGTGTGCTCACCTCATATTTGCAATCACCGTTGTTAAAAGAATACTGCTGAATTGAGACCTGAGTGTTGCCGCCAGAGGAGTAAAGACCGCTCTGCAACGAAGTCTGTTTTTGAATTTCGATAGTTAGACCTTGTGATTTATAGGAGTAACCGAGTGTTCATCATGTTGTAAGAACACGGTTTTCAGCCAAGAAAGGTTTACCGAATTCGAAAACCGGCAACGTTCGTCCAACCTCTAGGCCGTCTGCTTAGTACTCAGCCTGCCGGTTCCACGAGGGTGGTCGGTATACCTGTGTGTCTGAGTTTCGGCAGCCTCCCATGACCCCAGACGTGGCGATATAGGGCATCACAGATGCGGGTTGCTTGTGGCTTTTGCGCCAGTTTTCTATCTGGATGAACTACCTCTATCTAGCGGTATGAGCCTTCCTGATCAACTACAGTCGTCCGAGTTCAGGAATAGTCAAAATTCTGAAAGTTGATGGTATCACATGTTTTAAAAAGTTTCACAGCTACGATTCTTAGATCTTAGATTTTCCCGAGAGGAACCTGGTTTCTTTGAAACAAACGCCAGAGGTGCTTTCAATTATCTTATCTTACTATCTTACTCTACATAAAGCGCAGGACCTCCATGTCACGTGAATGGGCGGAGAATTTGGGGGTGTGGGTCATGATGAGGCAAAAGTGAGTAGGCACTATGTCTGTGATTGTTTCAATCAAACCCTCGCCCTGCTTTTCAGCACCTAGTCGTACTATCTCGCGCGTGATTTCACCATACCTGCCCCTGTAAATTTGAATGTGAGTGGGGACGAGTTGACGTCGAAGGGCGGGAAGACACCGCCCCCATTTTGCCTCATTATTATCCACATCCAGAATTTGGGGTGGGGGGGGGNNTATATTAGGGCGAGCGAAGCGAGCACTAACATGCCAGTCTGGAAGTCCGGCGTTAGCCGGACGGCCAGACTGGTTATATAATAAGGTCCTTTGATGCGAGCATCATTCATGATTGTGTGGAATATAAACCTTAAGCACTATCCCATTCGAAACGAACTTTTCATCGCTAGTAGCATGAGTCAGCAATAATGGAAAATTCAAATAGAGATAAACTAAAATTAGAAACCGAAAACGACTGCACTTACAGGATCGCTCTCCACCGTTGTAATACTGAGAAGACCGAGATCAGCGAGGAGTGTTGGTTTGTTAGCATCGTACACTCCACCTTCAGAGATGTAAATTGTGGCAGGTTGTATTTGGATGTCCAGAACCAAACGAGATCTGTTTTCGACGGCGTGTGCTAAACCAGTAGCTGATCGTGCTTTGACCTGAAATGCATTCATAGTAATTATAGAACAGAGGAACAAATAATTGGTACCGTTGTCATAAAAATAGAACAGTGCAGATCTTATGTAAATAAACTATAGGAAAGGTGTGAAGGATGATAAGTAAAGCGTCAAAATTGATGAAAAGTAGAGAAAGACATGTATATCTTTGCAAATCGCACCTCCTCATATCGCGACATCGCTGCAGCAGTCAGCTGATTCAATTTCACAGACTCTGGAGGTTTAAAGACCTGGAAAATAACTTAGTGATTCCCTTCTACTTTGCCATGCGGTAGCACAAACTTACATCTGCTGCATTGTTCACTGCAGGAGCATGATATTTCAGATTAATCGGAGCAATTGCAAGTTGCACCGACTGATCGTATTTCCCATGCAGCGGATTCGTATCCACACATAGATTAAGCCATGGCTTTGACGGATCGCGTACACGAAGCATTTCTGCCCCACAACCATCCATGCGGAGTTCTTGGATTGTGGATTTCAAACTGCAAATCAATCACATCGTCTAAGAGAGAGAGAGAGGCGAAAGACTATTCATTCACTCACTTCATAGCGCTTGCACTAGGTCGCTGCTCAACAGCAGCTCGCAAATCCAGCAAGAATAGGGAAACTGCCCCATCTACTATTACGGCGACCTGCAGAAGAATGAATAATAACTTTAAGAATTTCAAAAAAGAACGAACAACAATATCAAGCGTAAGAAATAAAGAATTTCATCTTCACAAGAACGCATGAAAAACTAGAAAGCCCACACAAACCTGTCCTAAGCGGAAGTCAAACTTGTTCTCCACAAACTCCTTGGGATAATTGGTAGGTGGAATGTTTTCCTAGAAATCACCCGAAAATATCACAGCTGTGACCACTTTAAAGTACTTAGTTAATTCCTCATCATCCTACTAATGACGAGAGGAATCTTCAGCATACCTGATAATCTATAGCTTCAAACAGTTTCGCCTTCTCCTCAGGAGTCATTGCCTCATTAAACTGCTCTGCGAAATCTTTCTTCTTTCCGGCACTGGGAGTTTCTCCACCACCACCACCTCCAAACCTGAGAAAGTATCAAACTTCGGATTACTAAAATAAAGAAACTGTAGAGTATATCTAACACCAACCAGCTAGCTCCCCAAGCAAGCCATCCTTGAGGCTGATCTTCTACCCTCTTCAGACCTTTACGATCTATGTCCATTTCGGCTTGCTGTCGGGCAACATTTACATTGAACACATCCAGCTGCTCTTCTCCTTTCTAAAACGGCAAAATGTGTTGCTAACCGAATGAAAAACTGTCATGGAAAAGCAACTGAACGCAAATGACCTTTATTATGTCTTGCACTGCAGCACCAGGGTTTTTCTCGGTCATCACCTTCAACCATGCATCACGGTACTCCCTAACGAGCTTACGGTGAGCCTGCATCCTCGGCCATGACCAGTTGTTTCGCCGCCGTCGCACCTTCTCCTCTAGTATGGCTTTGTATGCAAAATGCCACCTAGGAACGAAACCTTAATGTAGGGCAAGACCTTCCATTCACAGCCAATCTTCATTTCCTTCTCACCATTCTTTGTAATGTCCCTTGAATTCGTTCAGATTGGGTCGATACTTCAAATATTGCCCGGCAAGATTGAATCTGAATAAGGAAAACAATATGAGAAAGAACCAAACAGAATCAAAATTCTGCTACAATGATACAAACCTCTCTTGCGCTTCCAGGAACAACAAAATATCTTGATATTGGAATTTACCAATGGCTAACGCGAGAGTCTTCATGTCCACAGAGAGATCTATCTAAAACCAAGCAGAATGAGTGGACATATACGTTGCTAAGGAAATACATGTTCACCACAAACCTTCGGAGTTTGCCAGTTAGTTCCATCAGTTTCAGGTTTTTGATTCAGCTTCAACTTCGCTTGCATACTAATTGGTTCGAGAACTGAAAATCCAGTCAATAGGTTCTCGAACTGACAGTAACAACCAACTAGACAAAGCGAAACTCACTGTACTTGTAGCCTGCTGGAGGATTCTTTCCGGTGTGAATGGTGGCTGTGAGCTTCCTCCGAATCTCCGCTTTATCATGTATGTCAGAGAACAATTCAGAATCGGAATTCCAATACACCGACAAGTTATCCAGTAATACAAGTTTGTGGAAAATTTTCACTACGTCACGGTGGATGGTGGGGATCCAGTCCTCGTTAGTAGTCTGAAAATCGAATGTGTGAGGAGCAAAAGCCGTAAGAAGGAACACAAGTCATGAAAATTAGCAACAGAGGGTTTTGAAATAGGAGCCTATAATGTAAGATCCTAAAGTAGGCTGCCGCCTGTCCCTGAGAAAACACTTCTACTAAGGATCAAACAAAAACTGCTTGTTGTTCATGAAATGAATTCACCCATTCCAGTACAGAAGAGTATGCTTTAAACGAAAAAAAACCCCTAGGTTGTGCAACCACTAATGAACTTTTTGTTGAGGATATTGAAATGTATCAGGCATTCTTTGCTTTGATCTTCGCGACAGTGTTAGGTTCGCGATTTTACTGTACCTGGAAATCCAGTTTCTCCAGAGTGACTCCAGCCACGAAGGGGCGGTGCCGATTTGTGTATTTATCCTCGAATCGAATGTGGATGTTACCCACTGACACCTGAACACATGGTTACTACTGAAGCTACGACAAAAATACAATATCACTAATGCAAAAGTATGGTCTGCAAAGAAACCTGTAGATTCTTGATGACTTGAGTGACCATCTTCTCAGCAAAAGAATCTTGCACTGGATCTGGTGGTTTTCGGCGATTCTTGCGAGCTTCCTCAAGGCGAGCCAGTGTTTTCTGCTTGATCTCCGCAGCATTTTTCTTGGCCTGAGCAAAAATCCATTAAACGTAACTGAGGAAAGAAGATAGAACAAAAACCAAAAAAGAGGAGATTCAGAGAATTACCTTCTCTTCATTGTAGACAACACCTTTGTTGGGGACAACGATGAGGTAGAGACCGTCGATAGTAGCTATTACCGGTTCGTTGTACAAATTCTTCCAGGGAATTTTGAGCACTAATGATGACAAGTAGCCAAATTTTAATTTGACCGGAAGATCGAGATCATCTAACGCCGTTTCCTTCACTTCTAAGTTCTCCAATTTAACATCACCTAAAACAAGAGGATTATTGGCAGGATAAAGGAAGAAAGAGCTGAAGAGTTTAGCAGAAAGAAATATGTGGTGATTAAGAAGTAATAGCTACAGTCTGTCTAGTTGGGCAATGCAATCCACATCGTGCCCTTTCTAGGGTTCTTCTGGGGAAGACGTATGGAGAGCCACCAGAAAGAAAAAGGACGCAAGAGAGTGTGCAGCAATTCAAGAGGTCAGCTAGAAAAAAAGGCGAGACGCACGAATACCCAACCATCTTCTCGTTTGAAACATGCTACGACGCTGTGCAGCGGCTGCGTCTGACTATATTGCGAAGAGGGGCTTTCTACAAGGTTTTTGCGAGCTTTTCTGCCGAAAGTTTACGCAGAAGAAACTTTAATGAATTGGTAGTAGTTTTTCTCGCATTCAGAGCTGT
The DNA here is from genome assembly GCA_000688135.1 of Ancylostoma ceylanicum. Lineage (NCBI taxonomy): Eukaryota > Metazoa > Nematoda > Chromadorea > Rhabditida > Ancylostomatidae > Ancylostoma > Ancylostoma ceylanicum. Next base: position 798,233 of record JARK01001390.1, on the reverse strand, counting down.
ATTAAAAAATCTTGACCAAGGAACAGCGAAATAACCTATCTTGGGCATGAATTACTGAGATTACCCAGGGTAAAAGCGTTGACGCCCATGCTAACGGTGGGTAAAACTGTGTGGTGTTTCTAGTAGGGGGAGGGGAATCGGCAAAAAGAAAGTCGGCTTTACCTATGCAATTTGAAGGAGTAGTTTTTTTCTTGTATTCTTGAGGATGAAGGTTTAAAAATTAAATTTCAAATAAACAGTTGAAAGTGAGCTGATACAGCAATTTCAGCTGAATCTCTTGAAACTTTGCAAAAAACGGAATATCCTACAGTGCGTTTCATAATTATAAGATCACCCTCGAATTTTGGGTTTTCCAGGGAAGCAGCGGTCGGAGGAATTTCTTGCTATTTTTGATAGATTTCCCACTAGGAAAAAACATTGTAGCCAAAATTTCGTTTCAATACCTTTTACCCTAATGGTTTTACAAATATTTCTTACTTTTCATACCGTTTCATAATTATAAGATCACTCCATGAAATTGAACAATTTTCGGATGAAAAAATGGAAATCATGGGAAAGTAATAATAGACAGTTTCTCCACGTTTGTTAGCGATCTCGAAATGTCATCGAGGCATATTGGAAATAAAATTTCTTTACGTTATTGGGTCAGTAACACTTCAAGCTTGCAGGAGTGCTCGCTTCAAGTAATCGACTGCTCTGAACAGGGTTTGTTCGCGTCAATCCACCTGAAAAAGTGTCTCAGAGGTTGCAAATTAGGTTTAGGTCAGAAATACATGGTGGACAAGACAGGACTTCGCTCTTACGCGACCTAAACTGCTCCATTTTTCAGTGGGTCAAGTGGGTCGCACCGACGTCCTGCTACAGAATGTTGCTTTGTCGATGCCCTTCATTCAGGAATGATCGCAGACGTGCTTCTGGTATCATCTGGAGTTCTGTCGAGTCCATTCCGCATGCCACAAAGGCCTGTTCCTGCCTGCAGGTGTGGCAGAATGCCTTTAGCGACCATGACACCTCACCGCCATAATTGCTTGAGATGAAGTTGACGAGATCCTTATTTAGATCTTGCCAGAGGCACTTGAACCTTGCATAACCATCCAAATTGGACTTGTATTCAACCGAAGGCACCGTCTGAATAAGCGCTTCCCGACGCAGTTCGTCGAAATGCAACATCGTCAACTTTGATCAAACTTCCGCTAGGTTCCTCACTGTGAAATTCAATCGCGACACCATAAGCGGGTAGATATGCTTCGGACAACTCTTCACTGCTTCTCTAGCAATGTTTCTACGGCTCCTCATGCCTCTCCAGACAGCTGACCTGGCATTTTGGATCTGAAAATGTGACAGAATCCATTTCTTAGACGAGGTACTGCACGAAGCAGGTCTGAGAATTCGACGTTCCTCACGAGCAGAGGCCGTGCAAAGGCGTGCAAAGCTCGCAACAGATTCGGAGGCACCGAAGAGTGACATACAGCCTTATCCACACACGAAACAAACCTTAGATCTGCGCAGCAATGGATGGGGTACTGAGGGTATCATTTTAGAGAGCTTTGATGTGGCCTTCTTCGTCAGAGGAAGACAGACGACCAAGGAGCGTTGCTAAACCTGCATCTTTGCAGCGTACTCACCCTCTTGCTCACGTAGGTGTGCAGAATCAGTCTTCATTTTGGGCAAATTGCCTAATTTCTTGAAGTGATCTTATAATTATGAAACGGTATGAAAAGTAAGAAATATTTGTAAAACCATTAGGGTAAAAGGTATTGAAACGAAATTTTGGCTACAATGTTTTTTCGAAGTGGGGAAGCTATCAAAAATAGCAAGAAATTCCCCGACTGCTGCTTTCCTGGAAAACCCAAAATTCGAGGGTGATCTTATAATTATGAAACGCACTATATGATGGTTTTCATCTTGATTTTAATCGTACGCCACTGGCATTGGTGTTTAGTATTGGTGTTGTTTTAAATATACTTCCTACTTGGAAAAAATATTATCCACTACTTGTCCCAAATAATTCTTTGAAAAAAGATTACAAAGTTAAATTTGGAACGCTGAATAGGCTTGCATGCATCACTGAAGTTACCCAGGGTAAATACGTTGTGTTGACGAAGGGCAAATTTGTGGGGTGTTGACACGTTTACTCTAAGTAATCTCAGTGATGCATGCGATTGAATGGAAAGGTGCATTCTAGGATGACACAAAAAAGACGTATGGATAAAGAAGAGAGCTTGTCAGCTATAAAAATCACGTGGGAAGAAAAATAAGTGAGCAGCTTTCAGCTAGGATTATGAATAAAATAAGCTAACGAAACGTAAGTTGTGCAACGAACCTCCCCATATGCCGATGTTGAGCTGCGAGGCATCTAAGTTGTCGACGAAGTCGCCAAGAAAACGATTGAGAAGATCCGCCACTAGGGACTCGAACACCATTGTGATCAAGTCCCTCTAACCGCGAATCTGCAACGCAACGGAGTGACTAGGCTCATCGCATCGATTTCACTGCGACGTGAAAAACATATTGGATTATGGATTCCTAACGAAGAAGACCACAACAACAACAACGGAATATGTGACAAAGCATCCAATGAAACTCTAGTAAGCCACGGACTAGACTGCACGCAAAAGCTGAACAGAGAGATATGCACGATGACCGAAAAAAGTCCAATAAACACTAATGCCCGAGCATGCAGGCCGCAGAGCAGATTAAACTCTCATTTTGAATCGATAACGAATGCGAACATAAACAAAGTGTCGAAAAAAGACGAGAGAGAAAACAATGGCCACTAGGTAAACAAAGTAACACGCAAATATAAGCGAGTACGTGCCTGAATAAACAAGCAAATGGCTGGCTTGTTTTCCTAAATGTACAACAATCCTGCAATTGCACAACTCCTTTCCAGGGAAATATTTTCGAAAAAAAGAGAAGTACTGAAGTACAGGTTTTCGTTATCAAACAGGAATAACAAGGAAAGTAAATTCTCTTTCTCCAGTGGTGTATAAATTTTCAATCCAACGAATGAAAGGAGAATTGTTCGGCTGTAAAATGACACATTTGATGAATAACAAGGGTGCGGTGGGGAATTTTGGGAAAACATGGAGTGCTTTGCTCGTCCTGGACTGTATTGTAAAAACGATAAACATTTGTCTAAACTCTACCGTTGATGAGTAACGTATAATGTAGGATGTTTCAAGATTTAGTATGACAGTTGGGCGTTCGTGCAAGGCATTGCAAATTCTATGAATTTCTGGAACAGATAGTACAGTCCTTCTCAAAAAGATAGACGGATTGCGCTTGCGGTTTCTTAGCGTCGCGGCTGCAGAATCGCGGCGGGACCCACTCGACCCTCTGACTTGAAGCATGCTCTCTCCGCATCCCTGTTACGGGTCCTGCCGCGATGGTGCAGTCGCGCAATCCGTCTATCTTTCTGAGAAGGACTATACCATTTTTGTCGATTCTCTCGATTCCAGCACTTGTGAATATCATGGCGTGAACGAGTATCCGCCGTGACCGGGTGCGTCTAAGCTGCGTCAGCGATGCGACTAGCCATGTATCCTTCATCATATAGACGCACGCACGTCAAACGCACGCATCTAGTATAAATTGCAGACAAAATGGAGTGAGGGGACTCCTAACACAAATCAATAACTTGGCCTGTCCAACACGTTCTCACTTGCTAGCTGACATGTCCAGAACGCTCCAACTTGTTAGCTTTCCCAACGTACAGTAACTACCTAAAATGCAAACAAGTCAGAACGCGCCGCACGCGTACGCTCCCTAAATCCAGGTTCTTCCTTCAAATTCGACGCATTGAATGACTCCGCTGGTCACCCCCTACGCTCTCCCGACTCCAATGGCATTCATCTGTCCCCCTCGAGCAAGAAAAACTAGTTTGTTTCTCCCCAGCCTTGCTCTTACCTTTGAAGGCTGCAGCCGCGGCGAAGACATGAACCGACCAATCACAGCCAAGCCGCGTACCTCTTGTCACCCAGCCCATTTTATCGACCACCCCCAACTCCATTTCACCCCCGAGGACGAGTTGATCGTGAAGGGCGAGAAGTTTCCACTCCGTTTTCCCTCATGATGATACACCCGAAAAAGTGGTCAATCGACGTAAACTCTCGCTAGGTGATTTCTCCCCATAGCAATCGTCTCTGACCTGGCTTCTGAGCGCAATATTCCCACAGGTAGGTGCCCATACCCCGTGTTCTTTCTATAGTTGTGATTCACTACCAACATTTGGGCGAATGGGTTATACCTGGAAAGAGCGGTGCGGTCGGGACATGCGATTGGTTGTCTGGGCAATTGACCAATCGCACAGCTCGGCCGCTCCGCCCTCTCCAGATATAACGCTTCACAACCCCAACATTTTTTATGCAACGCAATGTATCTGAAAAATGAAGTCTTCCATTGGTGTAGCCTCTAAAAAAAAAAAAGCAAAACGCCCAGCATCGCCAGCGGATCATCCCACGCCCTGAAGACATTTTTTTAACCATTAAAATTCAGAACATGGTGGCTGCTGTGGGCGTTTTGTTTATAGCCATTCCCACAAAATCAGAAATGTGTGAAAACATCCAAACAGCTGTCGCTATTAAAGTTTGCGACGCGAATGCTGCTCAACATCTGGAGACAGCGGTCGGTGGCTGGCAGTGTGGTTGCCATAACATAACACTCGACACTCGATAGCAGTTCCATTCTCAGTCTGTCTCAAAAGAGATGGCAGTTGAGTTATTACGTAGAGACTTGCGCCATGTTCAAAGAAAAACAAGGACGTGGGAGCACTATGAATCCCATAGGTTGAGTTTTACTAGCACGCACCTAACAGCCTCTTTGGACAGGTTAGAACAGAAAGCAGGAGCTTTAGACGAGAGTGAGAACGGTGATATCTATGGAAATTGTGGATGCGCAGACAATCGGATTCCCCCATGGTTTCAGGTGCTGAGGCCTTGATCACGGGAGTCTCCCATACATTCGTAGCAAACTGGTACAGAGCGATCAATGAATATACTGGAGCGGTGAGAAAAAACGTTTGCATTTCTGGTGTCGAATCACATTGAAGTAAAAATTGAAATGTCTGACTCAGACCCATTCTGACTCACTGGTATGCAAGCGTGGGTTTACAGTTAGAGCGAGGACGGTCTATCGCCAGCTCTCCATTTTGGGACGAATAAGTGATCGCCAACCACACAACAGTGCCGGACGCAGGAGTGGCTAGCCAGGGGTGGGGGGGGGATCGAGAAAAAAGTCGCAACTCCGCCACTCCGTGGACCAGGAATGGAAATAGAATCAATAAAAATACTGATTATAATATTAAATAATCAACAATAATTATTCAAAAAATAGTAACAAAGACAAACAATTAAAAATAAACTAATACAAAATTTTTATTTATTTCATGAAGTAACTTCGGAAATTCGGCGACTCATTCTTGCCCATCCCCCCGTGCATCCGTCACCTGGTGTGGTGGCTAACAAATATGTTGAAAATGATGACTCATGGCGCATGTGATGGTTTAGTGAAAATATAAACACTATGAGCAATGGAAAAATGTGATGGAAGGGCAATTTGTCAGCAATCAGAATTCTATGCTACTGGCTTTTGAAAGCTGCCAGAGGAGAAAGATTCGCATGAAGAATGAACGGATATGTTGCACAAAAATCAGAGGTCAAAAGTCCGAATATGAAACAAGCATAAAATCTGTGAAATCTGGAGTTGAGGACGGGGAATGCTTAAACTTATTTGCTGCGTTCTTGGCTAAATAGGGTTGGGTCTGCGTAAACTGGCGCGACGTCAGAACGCCAGTTCAGATAGTGCAGCAGTGTAGTACTTGCTTGCGTCTGGATTTTATCCGTAAGCACTATACAGGTAATCATCCTCTGTATTCTTTGCATAGTTTTGGTATAGTCTATCAAAACGATAGTTGAGTATTCGTGCATATTGCCAGCTTTTCTCTCCACCCTCCCCAAATTCCGTGTACTGTCCATTGTTCTTTTTCTCTCTGGCGCCTTCACAACCATCTGCCCCGGTAAAACAGGCTATAAAATTACAGTGCTTTTCCGCCTCTGCACTGCGGTCAACCAAATCCAACCACTGCAATTTCTTCGGAAAAAAATCTCAGAAGCTCGTATAATACCCAAGTTATCACTAGTTCTTAGCTTGTGAGTTACATCCCGGATGCAAAATGGAATTTGAGCTTATCCTCGACCCACATCACGGAGATGATGGTCACACTCAATACTCGATTGATCTTTAAAGCTTATCCGAATGGACCGCTAGGATTGATGAACAAGGGCAGAAATGATAGATAGAAGCATTCGAGCCTATTCAGCATTAAACAAATGTGCTGGTGGGCGGCAGCCAAGACAGAAGAAGTATTGCCCCACATCAATCATACCACACGTTAAAAATCATTTATTCATTTTTTCACCATCCCATGAGGCGTGCTATAAAAATTCAGTAAATCAAAAAGAAAGGATGATGTGTTAGGCAGAAATGACAACAGAAAAGTTGTAAAAAGAACATCAACGGTAGATAATCTTGCAAAGAAGACGGGCACAGTCCTCAGCTTGATTTCAATTTTTAGTTTGAATTTAAAACCCTGGATTTACTCTAGAACCTACCAATTTGCCCACTGGACGCGAAATGCGGTGATTGAAAAACTCAATGATTGAGATATCAGGCAGGCGATTTGGGTTTCCTCGCAATTTCGGGGTTTTACCTGCCTGAATGTGCAAGATTTAAGTTATGACCGAAAACAAAATAGCTCAGTATCTTATCAGGGACACCATAAAATATAAAATTAATAGGAATCAATTGTGGATTTGAGTTCGCAAAAGTGCGACCATCATTCTCGCGACGACCATAAACGTTCATCGAAAAAGCAAGTCCCTGTCAAGTATCATACCACTCCGATGCGGGTACAGCGGGGGGGGGGGGGGGGGGG
>JARK01001390.1:758804-789697 GCA_000688135.1 Ancylostoma ceylanicum | reverse complement strand
GAGGGGGAGGGGGGGGGGAGGAGAAGGCGACACTGGTGCACACGTATGACATGCCTTTCACTAATCTCTGCGCTACGTCCCATGTGAAATATGCGTCGTGTCGCCGCCATCCTGTAATATCGATTCTGACCCTTGGCCCGGTCTAACATTGCTCCAAAAATCGATAACTATTAAAATCGATGTCCGCTGAGTGCTGGCGATGCAGGGCGCCACACTTTATTGTAAAGTATGACCGCAACGAGTTAAACGAGTATTATGCCAGAGTAGGTGTTTCTTGACGAATCAACCATGACAATCGTCCCATAATTTTTGGCCTAGGATGTGCGGCCAGTTTGAAAGGCAATTTTTCAGGTCACCTGATCGAACAAGAGACTGCTACTGCAACCGAACCTTGAAGAGAACGAAAGTCCAGGGAAGCTTCGCCTAAAAACCTACTAAAATAAACATAGCAAGCTTTTATATTTTCGATTCCCCAGGGGAACACCATAGCCCTTCTTTTGAACACGAGCCTAGAAACGTCGTACATTAAAAAAATTAACCACAGGGGCTGGGGGGGGGGACTCCACCTAAAAAAATGCTGTCGGGTTAGGAATAAAATAATTTTTCCAAGAGCTGCACGGTTCAAAAAGCTGACGCTTTTCTTAGCTCTAATCATTTCCTCGGAATTCTGTTCGAACACAAAACCCAACAATGCGCCAGTTTACAGCTATGACAAAACCGCCTGCTCTGTTGTGTGTAAGCAGGCGCCTCGTATGGTCGATGGCTACATGATAGAGTGACGGCGCCTGGGTTTGGGTGACATATAAAAGCTTTTTCAAGGTTCATCAACGCATAATTGATGAGCACTTGGACTAATTCTTTTGCACAGCCCTTCGTTGTGCTGGGGTAGTTATTCCTCCGTTTCCCAAATATCACCTAACGGCCATCCAGCTAACACTATAAATCGCGTCTGGCATTAACTACTAGCGATAAAGCGTTGGATTTTGCAGAGGACAAACTCATACAATCACCTTTATGCTACGTGCAGGAGTGGAATTCATCATCAAATTTACCCGTAGTAATCACGTTTACACCCGAATTTCACCTGGTTTTGGGCATTCATCAAGAACTTTACCCCAGCTCTCGTGGTAAACTTGGGGGTAATCTATACCTGTCTATTAGTGACGGGTAAACATTACTATAGGAGTTTACCACGAACAATAATGTGACTCAATGATCAGGAAATATCCCAAAAACATGAAGCGAAAGCGACAGTGGAGAAATGGGCGCAGCACACAACTGCATACATGTGAGAGTGGTTTTAGAGAAAAAATGTAACAATTCAGTGCAGGCCGGCCGGCGATTTCGCTACATACATACACAATGACTCAGCCGACTATGAATATGGATTTGCAGCGGCGTTGAAGCGAGCAATGAGATTCCGATGGCCGCTTCTGACATGGCGGTGTCATGAAATTCCGGCTTATTTCTCAGTCAGACGTTTTCATAGCTGTGAATCAATATGGTTAATCGCCCACGGGTTTTTGTCTGAGGGGAAAGGTGAATGATAAGTTAATGCTCTAGAAATTTCCTTTCGTCTCATAAGGGAGGCACCTATACCGAACGGAAAAATTGAAAAATAAAATTACAAAAGGCCCAAAAATGGAAACGTCAGTGCGAAAACGAGTGAGAATGCTGTAAAAATGGAAGGCAACACGATTAAGCAGCAAAAAAAAGCGGGGTCACGGAATTCTTGCGACCAATCGGCAAGACAAACAAATCAGAAAAATTGCAAGAAAAATTCTGTGGAGAGGAGAACAGCAATGAAGGATATACGTACGTTCTGGAATTAAAAAAAGCCAAAATCATGGAATATCATCGATTAGATTATCATTGGGATGCATGCACTATTGAAATCATCCAGGGTTAATGTGTTATCACCTCCAAGTTTACCCATCTTCAGCAAGGACGTCGACACACTTACCCTGGGTGATCTCAAGAACCAAATTCATGGAATATCACTGATTAGCTTATTAAGGGGCTACATGCATCATTGAAATTATCTAGGATGATCGTGTTCGCACCTCCAAGTTTACCCACCGTCAATAAGGGCATCAACACATTTACCCTAGGTAACTTCAACGACACATCCAGATATAGGGCCTCACCAATAATTTTCCTCAAAATGCTCACATTAATTAATGCCTAAAAAGATATTCGATTCTGCCTGGATGCATCATCACTGCTGTTACGCAAGGTAAATTTGGTTACCTACTCTTATTTGCCGTTTACATTGCATTCACGAAAATGGTCACCCAGACACGACGTTCGACCCTATCTGCCTCTGGGAAATCATACCGAGATTGCCCATCCTTCCGATGATTCATTTAGGCCTTGAATCAGGAATCAACAGAAAACTAGCCGCGAAAATTCATTCCAGTGGTCGGTTGTCTATTGGCATTTCTAGTTTAGAATTTTGAATTTTTTTCTCAATTCAACGCTTATTCTGCGGAGGCATTCGTCACTATGCTTACCTGTGGTAATCATTTCATCCCCAAGGTATCCATCGTTGAAAAGGGGTGAACGATGAAGGTAAATATGATTATCATTGGTGAACACAATGATAAATGGCAACCCTGGTATCTGCTTTTCATGATTATTTTCCTTTGCAGTCCTTCCTATGTACAGTTGCTGTTTATTATAACCAAAAAGGTTTTCGCTGCTCGATTACCAAAAACTTTCAAGTTTTCAGATTTCGAATAGTTATCCCTCTACCCTGATTCTGGATATCTACTAATTTTTGAAAACTTTTGTACAATACAGTCCTGACTTGAGCAGCATGTCGTATCAGTCCTTCTGGTTCCCACAAATAGCAATCTAATCTCGGATAAGGGGTATGTAAGAAGGATGTGATCACGTCATATCACAACCATGATAAAAATACAATATCTTTCCCAAAAATATCGTCGGCTCTGATTAGGCCTCTTCACAGCGTCGAAAATGTACCACTCCTTCCCTACAGAGATTGTGGATCCTTCGAAACTTCATGAGTTCTTTTTCTGGAGAGAATGAAAGTCAATATAGTGCAACGAAACTGGCCATCACGTCTAGACAGCAAGGCTTTCCTAGCGTTGATAGCGCAGCGAAATTAATGCGATAAGCCATGACATTGGCGTAAATAACAAATCCATTCTAAGACAAGAAAGATAATGACCAAAGAACTGTCAAGAACAATTTGGACTCAAAAATGAACAGCTCTAAACACTGTGCAGCAGAAACGCAGCTGCAAACAGTGCAATGTGTCGAGTTCAAAGCTTGAGACCTTCAAAGCACTTGTTGTCATTCTCGCCCCAATCGCTGCTGAACTCTCCTTTCTCTTAGCAGTAGTTGAGTAAGGATAGCAACAGTGGCTAGTGAGCTTCAGTAGGCATATCTTTGCATTGTCTGGGAGTAAGACGCAGACACTGGCGGTAGGAGCGAATAATTAGATAGATAGTATAAACATTTTCTATGTCGAATAAGTCGAATTTTCGGAAGCTCGAAAATGAATGAGCTATTCAACTGTCGAGAAGTGGCAGGAAGGTACAGACTTTCTCTTTTTTCAAACATTCGAATTTTTCGGACCGGTTCCTGGACATATAATTAAATTAACCAAGTTGTTTGATTTTCGCTAGGTTCTGACTATAGATACGGATGGAGAGCATACAGACGACTAAACAAAGGTCATTGGCCTGTTCCTTACCCATAGCTGCTTATGGATGGTAAGAGTCAGGAAAGTATGTAGTTTAGGGGAAACTCATTTAATTAAAATATGTATGTATTTATTCGTTTGTTATCCGTTCATTTGTTTACTTTCCGGCGCATTCTATGTAGTAAACAAAATAAAGGCGTAATGAGAGGATCAGAAGAATGAATGGTGAATAAAACAGGGAAAGAAAAAAAAAAAGAGAACAACGAAATGAACATAGAAATGAATAAGGAAAACAGAAACTCTAAATGTAAGATTTGTAGGGTGGAAGTTCATTTACATATCTATTCATCAACTTGAAATGCAAGAAAAAAAGATCGTTGTGAAAGACGAATCAAGGAGTACAAAAAGGTGTGAAGCCGTGCATGCTCACCATTTTTGCTCCCATGAAGGCTGCAGAAAATATTAAAACGACTCGTATTTACTACAGTTTTGACGTAACGACGTGTGAACCTTACCTTATTATTCACGACCCTTAGGCTTTTTTTCTGGATAGGGCAAGTGAAGAGACATCTTCGTCGCAAAAATTGCAACGAAATGACGTACGAAGAACTGGTGACGTTTCGGCCATTAAAATTTCGTGAACCCATCCATTTGTAAGAGATGAGCTCAGCAGTGCTCAGCAGTGCCCTCCAAAGCGTTCTCGGGAAGCCAAGTAAAACACACTCTATTGATGCCACTGATGAATTATTACAGAAGTGATGCATGGAGAGAACAGCCGAAAAATTCGATGACAAAAATTTGGTCTTCCTTATGTGAGTTGTACATAGATCGTGTATTCACAGCCCAAATAAATACTTAAACCAGCAACATAATCATAGCTGACCATTGGCGTTCGGTGGTATTGGCAGAACGGAGGGGATGTGGGATGAGGAGCGAACAATAATGTGAGGTCTTCGTTTAGCTGCACATCGGAGTCCGATCCCGTCGGATAACAAATGATACGTATCGATCCACGTCGGATTCCGACGTGGATCGATACGTATCATTTGTTATCCGACGAGATCGGACTCCGACGCACATAACGCTTTTAATGGAAGGTCCTGGTAGCAGAAGTTTCAAAAACAAAGATAACATAAGCCGATTTGGACTTATCGTTAAGCCTGTGGCATACTCCACAGCGACACCGTCGCTGTGTATAAAATGAATGAAAATGATGAGCACAAAATGTTACAAGTTCTCATACCTTATCAAACAATTTGCGTTGGATAGCGTGTTGGCGCAGGATCAGTTGAAGGAAAATTTTCAGTGGGGAACTGTCGCATCGACAGCGTCGCTGTGAACTATGCCATATCCCTCAGATAAGAATGAAGATAATGGAAGAGAAGTATATAACACTGGAAATTAAGGACTATTGATGAGTCAGTATAGATCATTTGTTTGTTTTAGAAAGTCTCTTGGGAAGATAGTTTGTCAGTTCGAAATCAATCTATACGTTTCAAGCTCAAGAAAATCTCCAAGTGACGCTGATCACAACGGTACATAGATTTCCTTACGAAACTACGAAAAAACCCTTCCTGTACCTCTTTTCTTTGGAGAGTTCGAGGTGTCAATTGCGACAACTCTCACAAGGAGTTGATATCCAACACATTAGGCGCCAGCAAACGATATCACCACTGCCGCGAGACGGCGCAACTCCACCACTCCCTGTATTAGCTGTCGCAGAGGAGAGCGCGAACTCTCCAGAAAGGAAGATTTCAAAAAGGGTTCCTCGGTATTTTTGTAAGGAAATATGTACATTGTTGTGGCCACCGTCGATTGAAGATTCTTCTGACATTAAAATTTAAGAATTTCGAGGTGAGACACTGCCTTTATGCAGTGTGCCGCCAACACTATAGCTGATATATTCTGCTCGTTGTTTTGAACAGAAAAACATATAATAGAAGGGACATACGCTACAAATAAGCCAGAAATAAGCAATGATTGAGAGAAAGGCAAAGTATACGAGAAGTTCCGCGTTGTTTTTACACTTCTTTTATCGTAGCTTCATGTGGTGACAAGCATCATTGTTTCCCTAGTGTTTCCGCTGACTAAGCTCTAACACAGAACGAACGAAAGCAATTCCTGCGTCGATTATAGATTCATGGCACATTAATCATGTTAACATCGATTGCACACACCTCTGAGCAACTTTTGAGATTTTCTGCATGAAACAAGAAAGAAACAAGAAACAAGAGGTGCTGCGGAAAAGCCGAAAAAAAAAAACACAGCAGAAACAGGTGTTCACTATAAAAATAAGTATGTAGCACCCAGTGAGGAAAAGTCGCGGGAAACCCTATAAGAGATTCACAAAAATTCCTAGGAAGGATCAACGCTTCCAGAGTTTTCCCGCCAAATTTCATTTTCTTTCTTACATCTTTTATCACTTAGGCTTGTTTATCTAGAACAGGGCTACCTAGAACAGGGCCAGGACGGATCATTGATATTATCCATGACAAATTCTGCAATCCATGGGAAACTGGTAAAGTTAACCCTTTACCTAGCACCCATCAACATGTTTACCCATACATGGCGTAACGGGCAGAAGAATCACCGAGGGTACCCGAGGTAAACGTGTCCACCCCTTCAAATTTACCCATCGTTAACACATTACATCAACACGTTTGCCCTGGGTAATCTCAGTGATGCGTTCACGCTTTAGTCTACAAAGCTGCTACCCGTGGGTAAAAGATTACCCATCATTTCAATTATGCATGTGGGTGCTCAGCAAGGGCTCATTCATTCATTCATTCATTCATTCATTCATTCGCTAATTTATCTCCATAAGTATGTGCCGAGATCCTAGAAGAACAATTCTCGAAGTTCAATAATTGGGTTGAAGAACTCAAAAAAAAATACCCAACCATATTCGGTCAAAGTTGGAAAGCTTAACCTCGTCTAAATACCTATAACATGCATATTTTTGATCCATTCCATTGTATCCGAAGGTGCGCCTACTGTTGAACTTCAAAAAGAGAAAAAAATGTATTAAAAAGGCAAAACATGTGTGCTCTATCCTGTCCAAACATCATAAAGATTACCAGAACAAGTGAAAAATAACGTATGCAGGAATCCCTGCAAATTCTGTTAAGTTTTAATGCCGGGTGCATCCCGGGCATATTGACGTAGTGCTTCAAAATTGCCAACCATACATTTGTATTCAGGTTTTTCCCTTCAAATGTTTGGATGCCCAGGTAATCCATTTTTCCGAATTAGTAGAACATTTGAACGGGTTCTTTCTACCACTCAAGTAAGTCGATACCCGACTATCCGGTTTTTTTTGACTTCTTGATTAATTTGAACATTCGTGCAGCAGAAATTCTGAATTATTCGATTTTTCTTCTCGTAAAAATAATTCTTCCAAGCACCAATGTGTACGACGTTCTAATCAATAAATATTTCATAATGACACAGCCAAATTTTAATAGGCAAGGATCTACGGCCAAGAGCAGAACCGGTCCTCACGACTGTAAGTGGTCGACATATGATAGGGGTGGCATTAGTGCTGATTTAAAAAAAAAAAACACGAAAACAGATGGGTGGACGACTGTGCGTGTACATGAGCACTTTTACTTAGAATTGATCTTCTACGCAAATAAGTTGTCCGTTCTTTTTACTGCTAACCGCAGCGTAGGTGTATGGAGCCACAAGCGCCTTCGAGATTACCCAGGGAAACGTGTGAACGCCACTCAAATTTACCCATCGTTGGTCATGCAGGTGCCAACACGTTTACCCTTGGTGATCTGAATGATGCATCAAGCAGATTTACAGGACATTTTAGCCGATCAAAGCATGCAAATGCGCGAGGAACAGAGAATATTTTACAGAAATCTCTTGTGACTTCGTGGAGCTTCATCACTGTTGGAGGCAAGGCAAAATTTCAGAGACGTGCAGAATCGGACAAAATTATGGGAGCATAAGAAAAGACGAAGTTAGAACGATCAATGCAAAAGTGATGGAAATGAGAACAATCCGTGCAAACAAGCAGATGAAATTTCTCTCCGCATCTGCTCAACTTGCAGCAAAGCAGGCCTGGTAACTTCAGAAACGGTGACCTTTGTTGGACTCACCAATACTACCGACACATTTCTCGCTCTAAAAAATCGAGAGGGTTAGTTTAGACTGTTCGAACTAGGATTGGGAAATCTTTCGAACTAGGATTGGGAAATCCAAGCCTAAAATCAGATGACATGCCGCTGCAACCCATGCAATGTCTGAATAGGTCAACTGGGTTAAAACATGGTCCAAATCTGAGAGTTGACCATTGCCGAAGGGGATCTGAAACCTTCTACAACAGGAAATATTGCGCTCAAGTCATAGCAAATCATAGCTCGGAAAACTTTCCCAAGTAGTGAACTACCTTGCAGTGGACTTTCAATTACTTAAGCCTCACCATCCGCTGCTATACCCACTAGAAGACGCGTGACTAGGTTTTCCACCGCGGTCCGTATGTATTCTGCTGGGGGAGTACACCGAAAAAAAAAGCAAGCGTTTTTCCTAATTAAACTAGTCACTAGTACACTTTGCCTCAGTCACTAATTCAGCCTCATCACGTCTGCTGGCGCAGTTCCAGTTTTGCGGAGGTTTTTCAATGCAATTTCGCTCCACCATGTATTTAAATAGACCATGAACACTGATTGTGGGTGAAACGATGAAGATGCCTAACGTTCTATTGCACTTAGGCAACTGTAGTTTTAATCCTTAGCTACAAATACAAGTGCAACTAAATCAGGAGGGAGGTGAAACATAGAATAATTATTGTCGAGTTAGACACATTAATCACGACGAGCAAATAGAGGTGACTCAATGAGATCAATGAGCACAACTCGTTAGTGTGGCTAGTAAACCAGTTGGTATAATTGTCAGTAAAATGCGCTTGAAGAACATCGAAACGAAGGATAAAGACCAACGTAACTCAAACAAAGAAACTGTAAGAAAATAAGCAAAAATGGGAAAATGTTCGCTTGAAGTTCACAGTGGCTTTCACCAAATGGAAATTTTCTGTTACTGCTACCCGAGGAAGTGGTTTGCAAATCTACTTGTTAGTTTACTAGAAACGATACAGCTGAAGCAGTCAACGACGATTTAACTTCAAATTGGTCACTTTTTAAGGATTATGGGAAGCGGCACCTTGGAGAGAAGACACAGCCATGCATCAGATGCATCTACCTAATGACCGAGTGAATCGAAACGTTCATAAAAAACTGCTAGGGCAGCGTTTCGCATCGAAATTGTCCAAATTTAGAACTGGAAGGGAAAGTTATACGACTCCAAGAAAACCTAAAGCCGGACCTGAATCTCAAATGTTCAAGCCGAACTGTTAAAGAGGAAAAAACAAAAAAAAATTCCAAACATCGACCAAAGTATGAGGGCATGAGGACTTTTTCACGCTAAGTTAGAGTATGGCACGACAGTGTTAAACCTACATACGATTATCAATGTGAATAAGGAAAAACTTAGACAAAACTATTCCGCCAAAATCTTACAGCAATAATGTAGAGTTCAATAGTCATATAATCAATAGCCATATGATTAAACAAGAATAATGTCTAAAGAATTAAACAAGAATAATTGAAAATCATGGATTATTCTCCAAGAGAGAAGAATAGAAAACAAAGCCTCGCATCCCAGGAAAAAGGTCGACAGCGACAGACCTCCAAAATTACTTCTTACATAGAAACAAGTTTTGCATTAAATTATTTTAGACACCTTATTCTCACTGGATTAGAAGTCGTACCTCTCATGAGAGAAAAAAAAACCGCGCTAAATGGAGAAAATGAATGTCGAAATTTTCTATGATTTTAAGGAATTTTACATATTTATTCACTTGATACACCGAAAAGGGTGTGCCAATCACTACAAACACCTCCAGAAAATGGAAGATATCGACAAGCCCCAAAGTAGAGCAACCCTTTGCAGAAGTACCAGTGAAGTAAAAAAAAAAGATGTTGTGTGTAATAAAACTGAGTATTACAACGCAGAAAATAACAGGCAAAGTTGAAAATAAAAGAAATAGGGAACACAGAAGAAATCAAAAAGTTGAAGGAGACGCTTTGGTACAAATTCTTTGTGCATCCGCTTCCACTCACATGGATTATTATAGTTTTCCAATAGGGCTGGACTGCGTTGGTTTAGCGAAATTCTCTGGCAGGCCAAAGTAGTGGGGAGTAAATTTCAGCGAAAATGATGCTTGGCAAGCCAGTTCACTAGGTCTAGTTCAGTTTTGAAAAGTGTTAAAAAGTCAACATGGATAATATTTGGCAGAACAGGCAATATTACCATGAATACTACCAAGAATATGTCTCTCGCCCAGAGGCCGAATGCATCATTGAGATAAGCCAGGGCAAACTAGTGGAAGTCCGTGTCAACGATCAGTAAACCTGAGGCCGCATGCATAATCGAGATTACCAAGGGTAAACGTGTCATCACCGCACAACTTCACTCATGGTTATTGCCAGTGTCAACACATTTACCCTAGGCAATCTCTATGATGTATCCAAGCTCTGGACGTGTTAATACGCCTACCCTGGGCAATCTCAGTGATGCTTGCGGCCGGAGGAAATTTCTCTACTCCAGATAATTGGAGAGGTGCCCCTCAACCACTCACAGGAATAAAAAGTAGGTTTCCCAATAATGGGTAACAATATCACTAGGAAATGTAGTTGTAGAGACAGAGAAAAAATGGAGCTTGCGAAAGTGTATGGCATTCGGAGAGATAAGCAAGAAAAACAGACAATGACTACAAATGCTCAGCTATCATCGTTTTTGAAATGGAGTATAAAACCACTATAAAACAGCTGCAAAGACACCAACAGTCAGGTAAGTATGTCCCTATTATTTTTTTTGATTTTAGCAATGCTAGTTAATAATTAGGTCACAGGTATCTAACTACCTAGCTTTGTTGCCCATTACGCGTTCTTTAAAATACATAAGCGAGATTAAAAAGGAATAGAACTACGCTGAAACCTATTTAAATAAAATTCAGATTAACAAACTCTCAGATAATAAGAGGAAAATCGCAAAAGAGCTAGCAGTCTGGCACATAACTCATGAACTCCATATGGGTTCGACGTCAACTAGACAGCCTTGGCATGTGTCTGCCACCGATTTTAGCGCTCATTTTAGCGCCACGCATTCGTCTCTGCTAAGGCAACGACCTTGAGCTGACAACATGAAAAGTCGCGATCGAAAGCATCGTTGTTTTGCAGAAACATGAGTTTCACGGCAGCAACACGTCGATGGATCAGTAGCCGGGCGCTGCGGATGAAGGATGAGTCAGGCGCGGAACATGCACGAGATCCAGTCAAAATGCCAGCGCCAGACAACGGGAACGGACTGAAGCGTGGGGGCAAATGACGACCACGTTATCGACTGATCGGTAACACAGAGGTATCAGCGGCCGTCCACAAACAAAATGCATCGCGTGGAGTACGTTGTTGTTCGGTGAGAAGTTCAGGAACTGAAGAGAAACCATGGAGATCCAGAAACAAAGCTTTGGAGGGGGTTTCTAGATAATGGATGATTGCAGCATGATTTTGATCTCAAATAATCAATCATCTCGGATATATCCTGGGCCTGGATGCAACAAGGCATTAAATTAACCTATCGTTAACCCAGGGTAAAGATGTCGAAGCCTGTGTTAATGATGGGTAAATTTGTGTAGGGTTGAAGCGTTTACCCTGAATAGGCCTAATGATGTGTGCGAATCCTATGTTAATTTTAGGTACTCTTTGTACAATTTGTACGTTTTCAGAATTAAGAATACCTCACTTAAATTTCGGGTGAATCTTGGGTAAATAATGTGATTTCCAAGAGACCGCATGCATCATCGCTATTACCCAAGGTAAACATGCTAGCAGTACCCTAATTTACCCACCGGTAACCTGAGCTCAAATTTACTTTCAATTAATTAATTTTTTTTTTACTTTTGTACTTTTACTTTATTTTTATTTATTTATTTATTTTTTGAATTTACCCTTGGTATTCCCGACGATGCATGCAGGCCAAGAAAGAAATGGATTCAACCCAATAGAAAACCCGAATAAAAAAACCAAATAAGCAAAAATGAAGAGAAGACCATCTCTCCAGAAAAAATAGAATGTAGAGAATTTTCCGCCGTGATACTCCGGACCTGGATGCTCCATTGGGATTACCCAGGGGCAAACGTGTTGGCGCCTGTTTCAGAGGTGGGTAAACTTGCGTGGTACTGACACTTTTACCCCGGGTAATCCTAATAATGCAAGCCGCTCCTGGTGGTCGTTTCTTCGTAATTCTGAAGGATGTCCAAGTTAATTGTGTACTTCATGGGTGTCCACCGGCTTCTATTTATGCTTCGTTTCACTGGAAAGGATAACTAGAGGGATTTTAGAGAAGAAAAGTGCACAAGGAAAGGTGTGGTGTTTGGAGAAGCAGGAGAGAATGGTAGGCAGAAGTCAAAAATATCTAGCTATCGTCCTGAAACAGATTGCTTGCTAAACATCGCGTAAATTGTAAATTTTCTGGAAGAAATGGGATATCTCGCCTAAACTTCGGCTGATAATCCAGCCAAGCCATTTGAAAGAACAACAGAGAGGTTGAGAAACATTTATCGAATCTCTCACAGCAACATATTCAAAGAATTTCTGGATGCGTAAAAATAATTTTTCGCGAAGACGAGTTTGCTGAGCCTTGGAGATATCCTTCGCTTGACTTCTTCACGTCGAAATCGTAGGAAATTGTAGAGGCTCTAACGACGAGTGGAAATGTAGCTTGGAAGATCAGACTTCAAGAAGACAAGCGGCGCAACAACTGCCCCGGTTTTTGTGCCAAATAGTTGTTTTAAAAGCAGCTCTCATTGACATGTTAGTCTCTGAGATTTGGAACCCGGGGCATCTTTCTGATAATTCGAAGGCAATCATGGCAGTGAAAACTTATTGAGAAAACAAAAAATTGGAAGCCTAAGTGCTACCGCAGTGCCTAGAAAACGTAGAGATTCTTAGGCGCTAGTATACATAGTTTCGTCGAAGTGATGAAGCTTGTCGTTTCAGCCCTTTGTTATTCCTTTCTCTTCTGGCGCTACATTCCAACATAATGAGGTTAGTGTGTACTGCCATGATTGAAAGAAAAGCAAATTATCTCTGCGGCAAACAACCTAAGAAGGAAAAGCAGCCACAATTTCTCGTGCACACTCTCTTAGCTAAAGTGTATTATAAATTCGTTCGTGGGAAACAACCCACAAACAAGTAATTTTAGCGGAGTGAATATTTATTTGCAAATAACGTAAACCAGAAAACACAAACTCTGGAAAATGTGCGCGAGGAACGCAGCTCGAACAGCATAATGCGTTGAGTATAAAGCCTTGCAAAATCCTCTTTCAGTTACTGCCATGGTTTCCTTAATTAACTGCTGCCATTCCCTGGCATTTGCTGCTAAAAGGGAGGAAGATTAAACAGGAATTGAGGGGAAGGATTGCAGCAACTGGGAGGAGACGCTGCTATGCTCCTTCCTCTACAGTTATCAGAGAACTAACAGTTGTTTTGAAGTTGTACTCGGCATCGTTTTTACTACAGGAAACTCCTTTATTTATTTATTTATTTATTTTATTTTATTTTATTTTATTTATTTATTTATTTCAATACACACGATGGTGGCACCAAAAAAAGAAATAAAAGCGAACATCAGGAGTTGCATGCATTGCTGATATTACCCAGGGTAAACGTGTTAGCACCACATGATGCATGTAGGCCCAGGGCTAGTATTCAGGGACACATAACCAAAAAAGACCGTTTAGGCAATCCTACTTTTACATCTCGCGTCCCCTTACATTACGTTGTCTATGGGATAACCATTCATGCTAACCATCATTGATTTGCGTGGTTAACCTTCGGTGAATCCCACCAGCTCAGATGATCTTCGCTATGTCAGACTATTAGAGTGCTCTCCTTTTACGGGAGATGAGAAGTCTCCTAATCGTGTCCCATACGCAGAACGCAGAATAACACGTCTAATATGTAGTACCAGGGCTTGACTGATCAACGTAACCGAACACGAACGGATCTCTCTCTTTCCAGAAGAGCGTTGCCTTCAGCTGTGAATCACACGAATTGCTCCTCAATGGATCTACGTGCGATGAGGCAGTCTGCGTGTTGTTGTGTTCTTGGAACTTTTCTCAGTGTCAGTTGTTCCATATCTTACATATTATTGATTCAAAAACAAATGTAAAAACTACATGGGTTAGAATGTGTAATTATCAGTGGTGGTCGCGAAAGGGGAGAGGAGGATGGAGTAAGAGGGGTGTTCAACAAAGCACGGTGAGGTTTTTGTGGGAAACGGGATAGACCGGGATTTCAGACGTAAAATCGTTTTGAAAAAACTTGTAACCTCGAAAAATTTGAGCAAATGTTTGAAAAGTATGATAACTCGTAATTCAAACAGTTTAGGCAATTATTTGAAAATTCTACTATATTAAAACAGTGTAGCTCGAAAATATTATTTTTTCTGCGCGTCGACTCTGAGACTTGTCGATACGCAGCGCCGTTCCGAATCCTTTGGAAAGCGGTGATTGGGCCAAATTTCAAACTTTGTGCGGTTTTTCCTGTTAATACTTATAAGATAGGATTACATATTTGGGGTGTGTATCATCGTGAGTGGGAATTGGGGCGTTATCAGGCTACCGTGATTGGCTCACTGAATCAATTGGCCAATCACGGTAGCATAGAAACGCCCTATTTTCCCTCGCGATGATATACATCTCAAATGTAGCCTTCTAGTGCATAAAAACTCGCACAGCGGACTCTTTCACTGAGAGAACAGATAAACACTAAGGAGCAGAAGAGGTAAAATGGGCAAATGCAGATGAAAAGTAGATTTTCAGCTGGTTGACAAAAAAGTTGCTAAATTTCTCAGTGCACTCTCGAGAAAAAAAGTAAAATGTTGAAATACATTCTCGGAAGTTTCTCACATTTTCTCAAATAGCGCGCTGCCGGCTGACGAAGACAATCAATAAACAATTAGAATTTCTCTGGGCACATTCGTTCTTTTCTTTTGGTCAAATGTTCCCTGCTGATGAAACGAAAAAAGAACGATGGATGACTTGCACAGAGTTCGAGCATATACCACAATATATTTAATGAAAAAGTTTAGAATAGGCAGTATGTGATAATTTCAATTATGGGCTCGTTAACCCAAAAACAACCCAGGATCGCCCAAACTCTGGATGTGCGACTGAAATCTAGGAGGACAATGCTGTGCTGCAGATAGGGTGCAATGCACACCAGCAGCTGAGACACATGGACCAATTTGTTTTCTCCATGGATTTTAGCTGAGACATTCGCAGTCCAGCAGAGGCAGAGAGACGCGAGCAGGTCAGATTTTCGCTTTGGCACGTTTCCGAACAAAACGCTGTGGCCGCCTGGAATTGTCGTTTTCGTTGTAATTGTCGAACACTGATGTTGTTCGTGGAAACTCGAATAAGATCTTTTTTCAATCTAAAGTGAAAATGATCGGTCGAAGTTGTTCAGCACTATTTCTATGAAAATCACGTGAAGTAGATTAAATGATGACATATCAGTGCCGATGAAATCAGAAAGTTATCGTTAAAACGAAGAATTTTCGATGGAACGAGTTTTCCAGATGGAATAACATTTTAAAATTTGCTTTCTGCTAGTTTTCCTTTTATGAACAGCGTTTGCGTCAGGTAATCAACCCTGTAACGGGTAAATCATAGTGGATAGCATGGTGGCGGTGGCGGGCGCAGAACGGGGGCGCCCCTCCCCTTCCCTCGAAGAACGAGTCGTCGAATTTTTGGAAGAAAAATCCATAGAATGATCAAAAACTTTATAGTGGCTTGTTTTATTATTAATTAGTCATTATTAAAAATAACCTATCTGCTATTTTTGTTATTCCACCCGGGTCTTTGAGGGGTGAATAAAGTTCACAGGAAATGCCTATTAATCCACCGTGTTTTTTCTTCAATGGATAAAAACGTGAGATACGGGATTAGGACAAGTTTCCAGACACTAGTGGCATTTCCACGAGCTTGAAATGCTACGAGGTTTCCAGAAGAGCTCCAGAAACTCCAGGAGGACTCTTCAAAGCATTTGCAGTGGTGTTTCCGAGAAACAAACCATAGGAAATTTTTCAGACATCGAGAAAATGCATGGGATCCATATATTTTATCTACTTATTTATCTACTAAGCTGCAATAAGTCAGATGTCGAAAACTTTTTCATAATTGTGTGACAAGCCTTTAGCTTTTCATACTAAAATCTGCGTATGAAATTAGTAATTCGCACTTCGAAAGAGGTCAAGGATCCGGTGAATATAGAGGTTTATTTTCAAACAAGTGCCGAACTAGCTTTAAATGTGAAAAATTAGTTCTGACCGTGGTTTTAGGTCGTGTTTAGGAAATTTCAGTGTCTCCACCACGGGTATTGAGGGGGAAAACCCAGAGAAAATTTTAAAAAAATGAAAAGTGACAGAAAAATTGAGAAAAAAATGAAAAGTACATAAATGGCGGGTTGGGCGGCCACAAACGACAATGTTCATAAAATGAGATGCATCCATAATGTAGAACATAAGGATGGGCATGGAAATTTATCACATAATTGTTCAAACAATCCCAGAGCATTAAGTATTGCACATTTCTGTAGATGTTCCATAATGCATTTTTTCAGTTGAAAGCATCATTTGGAATTGACAACATGATTTGTCTGAAATGTTCCGGAACGGAATACTATCTCACAGCTATTTTAAATAGCCATAATATGTCTATATCTATATTTGTAGTATTTTAAAAATGTCACTTTGGTGCAACTGAGCAGTCTGCCGCAAGCGTCTTCGAAAATCTCAAAGAACTGCAGCTTTCACGCGGCACCTTGACGAAACGTGGGAATATACCATTTAGCACCATAGTGCACGAATATTTTAGTTGAGAAGTTATTAAAAACAGGCAATTCAGGTGTGCTGGCATTAGTAGAGGCAAACATCAACATACTACAAACTTAATGTTAGCCAACACAAGCACGCCTGCATATCTAACCTGCATATCATATGTATGGGTGAGCGCGTGAGCTAGAGAGAGAAACCAAGAAATATTTGAATCCTGAACTGCTTCCATGTCCTCAAAGTCAACTTCTATTTTCCGAATTTTAGCAAGGGTTGGTATTTCCATATTTTCAGCTATGATGCCATAGCCACCCTTCTCGCTCCAATTCCATTTCCAATTTTCTCAGTGCATTGGCCACTCTTTTTCTGGCGAGAAAAGAAAATTTCATTTGCACGTGACAAAATTATGAAATCTATGCTTGGCATAGACAAGGGAAGGATAGCAGATGACGAGGTGAAGAACACTGACATAAGTCGGTTATCTGCATGCCACCTCTTTTTATGGCGAGAATGAGTGATGATTCCGTGATGGTTGACAAACCGCATATGTATTATATCTTGCCGCTCACATGACTTTATCTTAAAATGCCCATATGAGGACAAGTACCGACTTTACAACAGGAAATAAACAAATAATATCTTGAATAAAGCAAAAGTTTCTAGGAAACGAAGTGGTTATAAGCTGAGAAATCCACTCCATGGCTATCAATTTTAATATTTAAAAATCGAAACTTTATTATATTTAGGAAGAATAACAAAAATAAGCAACTGAGAATCACTTAATACGAAATGTTCAGCTATTCTCCATATAAAGAATTCTCGGAGAATTCGGCGACCCATTCTCGGAGGTGGGAGGCGTGATATCAATGGAATGTGCGGATGTGCAAACAATCAGATCGTTGAGATGCAGATGATGCAGCGCGTGCGGGCGGGTCCGGACCACCGGAGCCCTCTACATGCCTATGATTGGGTTTCGCAAAAGTCTTTACATTAGCATCTTTTCATTGATCCTCATCCAGGATTTTTTTTTAAACCAGACAGTTCTTTCTTCTAAGGCACTACTACATATGCCAATAGGAAACATCGGACTTACATTACTGCTTCCACTACAACATACAAGGAAAATGCTACGAGCGTATTGCTACCAATCATTTGAGAGCTGGAGGCGAACGGACAGTTTGGGCAGCATCTGGAGAGTGAACGATCGATGGTGCGGCTCGTTCGACAAAAACGAAACCACGAGTAGGCGAGGTGCAAGTTCGTTTACAACCGAAGAACTGGGGGGAAACATCGATCAGAGCTGCAGCTCTGGTCGACAAATGAGGACCGTTCGTGAAATTTATGTCAGTTGTCCGAGTTGGATTGCACAAGGTAAAGCAGCACTTCCGTTGAAAGGCTTCAGCTGAAGGTGAGGCAAGCAAAGCTGCACAAACTTATGGAAAATTTAGATGTCTCAGTTGAAATTGAAAACATCCAGCCTATTTGTTTGTTTGTTTATTTGTTTACATAAACACGCTTGCAAGAGCTATTGATATATCAATTACCACAAAACTAGTCAAAACACGTGGACAAAAGGGCGAGGTCGGCAGAGGCATGTTTTAATGTTTACATTACATGTTTATTTACATTACATGTTTACTTTTGTGCGTGGGTCAGTGGGAGTCGGCTTCTCACATTTTCGTGGATTACACAGTAAAAGGATTTTCAGGACTACTGACAGTAAGGCTAGAATTTCAAAAACGAAGATAGAGAAAAACCAGAATTAAGCAATTCTTTGGAAAAAAAATGTCAGTAGCTAGGAGAAACAAGCGTACATCAAAAATGATATAGCCCGTTCCATACAGAAAGATATCTGGAGAGAGATCAGAGAAAAAGCGCGGAATAGTGTGTGCTAGTCGTAGAGACAGGCGAAAAATGTAGTGCATACCTATGCCATTGTTTTAGACAGACTATAGTAGTAAGAAATCTACAGTGCCGGCCAACCACTTTTGCATCACAACAAGCCGCCCATTTGGTCTGCCGCGCAGCATCACCTACGCGCTGCGAAAGACCAGCTGGGCGCTGTGGTTAACGGCCGTTGCCAGTGTTGATATCTTGCTTATTTTTTGTTTTCCAACGTTTTCGGAATGAAAAAAGACAAGGAAAAGCAGTGAAAAGCATAAGCAGGACATCAACACCAAGGCTCGACAACCATAACGCCAAGCTGATCTTCCGCACCGCGTAGGTTCTGCGGCGCGGCAGACCACATGGGCGGTATTGTGTAATGCGGTTTTGTGTGATCATTTTTGATTGAGCAGCAATCTAGGCCTTATTTGCAAAAAAAAACATTTTGACCGTACTACCTATGAGAGAAAAAAGCTGCCCATGCCTCCATGGACTCTGGTTGACACCTCGTTACCCACCTAGAAGAATTGGGTACCGTTTTACCCAGAGTCCAGAAACGAGAGCACAACATGGAGATCTGCTAGAGAGCGAATGCTCTGGCGTACACTCAATCGATCAGTGCGAAGGTCACATAAAAAATAGAACTCAGTGCACTTTACCATTGATGTTGTAATTGCACTTTTTTCGCAAAGAATCCACCGTGAGCAATAAACTCAATTAGATAACAATTTTCACAGAGAATTAAAATTGATAAACCCCTCTCTGGGCCAGGATCGCCCACTTTTAACCGTCTTGCAAGAAAAAAGGCAGTTTAACGTCCACAGAGCTCACTGGTTATCTCGTTGTTCGCATGGAAATCATGTGGTAATCACGTGATTTACAAGTAATATCCTCTGAAGACTGTCTCCTGAAACTTTGTCTGGCTCTTTCTGGTTGGCAGCAGACATGCACGTCTTCTCGTCTGGCAAACAAATCTGAGAGTAGTCATGCAACATCCGGAAGTTGTTCAGGAAATCCAGACCCGAAATCTGATCAGGGTGTCACGGGAATTTTGGCTAACCAGACATCTTTGGCGGTAATTGGCCTTTAAATTACTTAAAAAGTTGCAGTGCACAGATGCAAAAGTCTGGATAGTTTGCCATTAGAGGCGTCGCTTCTAATCCAACAAAGAAGCACTTTTTCCGGTAATCTAGCAGTTTATCCAAATTAGACCACGTCCAGGCGGATTAACAGCTCTCTCATGTGCTATATAACTTTCCATGAAAATTTATTACTATTTTCACATAGTAATTGTTACATAACTGCATGAAATTGCAAGGAGTGCTATAATTGTGGTTATAGCGCAGTGCCTTGGAAAAGAAAGTGCAGCCCAAAGTTCTGTGATTGCTCACTTTACCCAATTGCCAAATCGCAGACCCCGTCCAGATACACTGCTGCATATCGCTATAGTTGTCGTGAAAACACTCATATTCCGTTATATTACGTTCTCTGTGCGCATATACGTTTCTATTCTAGTAATTGCACGCAGGTGCCGGCGGTTATGTTGCCACTGAAGCGTGAACAAAAGCAGTACTGCACGAAAAGTAATTTGTTTGCAGACCTGTTTAGCTGCTTATTTTTGCTGCTTTACTGTGCTCTATTAGCAGCTGCGTATAACAACGAATTCCAATGATGTTTTGTCTCCCCAGGATTGCAGAGGAATAGAGTATTCAGCTAACAATAAGTGGAACAAGCATTCATCTTCTCCTTTAAGTCAAAGGCAAGATGCGACACACTAAGAAATAGAACTGGACACATCTGGTAGTCAGGATGAGAGGAAAGGTGAACACATCCGGGGATTTACTGGATGTGTTCACTTATGTCCATGAATGAGTCTACCAGCACTTGGAGCTCCTCTATATGTCTACCATGAGTCCACCATTATGGTCACCGATGTGTTCACTAACGTTCGACAAAGTCACACCCTCTTCAACTTCCTGATGTGTCATCCAGAAGCGTTGGATGGGCCATCCTTGATAGGAGGTGGACACAACTAGCATATGCCCAGAAGTGTCCACTTTTAGTACTGGATGTGTCACGCTGAAGATTGTAAGTTCTTCGAAGATCTCTATTTGTGAAGTATGTCGAGTTCGGCAGACATTTATATGTACATGTAGGGTAGCCCAAAGGTTTTTAACCACCTTTCAAGTGCTGCAAAAACTCTGCATAATGAGCAAGGATAACCAAACTACAGCAGCAGTTCAGCGACGGAACGGATAATGAAAAATTATCACCGAAAGCTCGGTGAGCTACGATCTTCCTGATGTTACGGAAGAGCGAACGCACCACACCTTTTTTTCTCCCAGGTTTTCTTCAAGGAATCCCTCATAGTTCAGACCTTGGCTGCCCAAGCACCAGTGGGAACTTGGCCTCCATAATTCGCGTACTCTAGCCTGGAGATTTGAAATAGGGTTATTTGGAGGTCAATGTTTCAATCGATGGGATGGTCCTTGGCCCACTCTTTCGAAACTGTTTTGATGTGTGCTTTTAATATCCCTCCTAGATAAACATCTTTCCTTTGACACAGTCCTCACCACGAACCAGTCGGAGCGATTAATGCTCTGCGTTCTTCGAAACTTAGGCTTTTACGCTAATCCTCGCTCAGGCTCTGGTAAAAACCGGGGAGTGCTAATGTGTTGCGCTCACGACTTCTTCCAACATAACTGTACTATCTTCTAGGGATCTTCCAAAGTTGATAGCTGGTTCGTTCGTTGAACTTATAGCCTCCTAAGGTAGACAGCCACACTGCCTGCTCATGTTCCACATGGTGAAAAACACACTTTTCCTGCCAGATAGTTTCAAAGTGACGCACAACGGCGCAGTGAGACAACCGAGCCATTCAGAAAATTGTTTCTATCTCTCTATAGGACAGGCCTTGGAGGAGGGTACTACGAAATACAATGAATGTTTTAAAAATGAAAGCAAAAAAAGCAGACGCTGTTGTTCAAAAACGCCGTGGCCATAAACCGGCGTGAGCACCGGCCGAAGAATTCTGGGTCACCCTGTAAAGTTGGGATGCTTAGAGAGTGCGTCTGTGACTTTGTCTCCAATTACGACTATTCCAGCGCCGTTCGGCCGATCAGCTGGTCCAATATAGATCAAAGGATACTTGTGGCCGGAGAATTTACTACGTAGCAGTCAGAAAATTTCGAAATAGGAGGAATCACTCTGGATACATATCGAATATCCCTATGGAAAATGTTAAAATTAGATCGAGCCAGCAGATCGGACGGCCGAAATCGCGTCGCAGCCGTAATTGCAGGCAGAGTCGCAAACGCACTCTCTAGGCTACCCAACTGTACCTATTTCGCTCAATTATGGAACTTTTTAGCTAGTTCATGTTCTTCGAAGAGTTTTCGCCGATCTTACGAACGTGTCTTGCTATCCTGACCATTTCCACAGCGTTTCATGCAGATATTTGTCTCGTTTTAACTTGTGGAATTGACCTTCTGCTTGCATGTCTATACTCAAACTTATTTTACCAGTATGGTACCAACGTTTCGTTTACCACACTGCACGTCTCTTGCTCCCACAAGTTGATGAAATAGATTTATACAAAGAGCAAAGCGTCCAAGTCCAGGGAGGCTGTGGCCATTATCCCAAGAATAAGATACTGTATCAATAATTTTCTGCTTACGGATGGATATATTCTTTATTTCGCGAGAAGAAGTCCTGCACGAATTCTGTCCTCTGCGCTCATGGAGTGCTCAAACCCAAACAAATGACGGAACGATTTCTTGATGAGCTCGCCGTTGCTTGGTGATGCTTATAAACACAGCGGATAGAGAGCGTAGTCATCCCGTGTCAACGTGGATTTCAGTTAATAGTTCGCAAGTATTCACTTAATTGCCCTATCCTGAAAACATTAGCTTCACCAGCGAATATTGTGCACTTCCGGAAGTTTCCAGAGTGGAATCAGCATTAAAAAGGCGTTTCCGCGAAAGGGCCGTTCACTGTCCCCTTATTTGCTGCACAAGAAAATGCTGTTCTTCTTTTATAATTTTTTGCATCTATTTTCAAATTGGAGCCGTCACGAGAGGAGATTGAAAGTTGCTATTCTTTTTAAGTGATCATAGTTTAATAACATTTCACCTTCAGTACTTTACTTCAATTGGATTTACAACTTTATACAATGCTTTTTCTTTTTTTTCTCATTTGATTGGAGCGTAGGTTTTGATTCATCCGGAAAATTCTCTTGATTAACTGAAAAAGATCTGGTTACATATACTATCCATTCACTTTATCCACTCCATTACTTGCTTCGTACGCTATTGCAGTGCGGGTGTTGTGTGCTTTTGTTCCCATGGAACATCGTCGTGTTGCCGTTGGCAGCCGACCCAAGAGACCATTGTCCCACCCATCGAACTCGCCTTGAATCCAGCCACCCGTCTGCACTACACACAACAAAAACACTGCCAGCTATTCTAGGGCTGTATGCATCAGTGGGATTACGCAGGGTAAACGTGTTAACCACCCCACAGATTTACCCATCGTCAACACGGGCATCAGTACGTTTACCATGGGTAATCTCAGCGATGCATTCATGCGTCGTTCTCGCTTTCGACTTTCCTGTAAATATAAATTTTGTGTGATTTGCAGTCTTTCTGCAAGTTCAAGGTAGATTTTCGTGCACCAAGCGATTTATTCTTTTTTCTTTTTTCCAGGAAAAATTTTATCCCGATTACTTTCATCTCTATCCGGATTGAGAATCCAGTTTTATGGCGTCCTACACAGTTTGGAAATTCTGCCTCTATAGAGTCTGAATAAACCAGACGCACCCTCCTTCTTTGAAAAATTTGAAGCTAAATCCTTCAAAACTGAAGTAGCAGCTAACATCCTTTATCGGAATCCGAGAATATGAGAAGAAAATCACAGATTGTGTGCATATATGTGTACATATACATATGTATTTCTGTCGGGTATTAGCACATGCATTATTGTAGAGTAGGCGTCCGTGGTTGTGGCCTTTCCGCGACGCGACCGCGCCGTTCTAGGAGGAAACCTCTTCGGGACAACAAACTATGGGGTTTTCTTGATAGTTGGTTCGTTTCCTCATTAGTTAACAGCAAATGTGATGAATAACTATCAAGACAATCTAAATTCACCACTGCGGCGACGGTTCCATCGTTAGCGATGCGGTCGCGTCGCGTGTTTTTCGAGGCTGTGAAAACGCCACCACCATCGACGTCCAGTGTTTGCGTTCGAAAGTTCGAATGTGAATTCGAAAAATACAATACTCATCTCGGGCAAGTTTTCAAATAACCCACTACTTCACGAAAAAAAAATTGATGTAAATTAAGTGTGAAAATTCCGGGCTAGTTTATTTCAAGCTATCTGGATTTTAGCAACTTGATAAAATAAATGTACTCTTAAGAGATAAGTCGACTTCGATGCCATTTCTGGACAAAACCTTGCACACCATAGAACTATATGAAAGCTCTGGATTTTCCCGTAGTTACTCCGTGAATGGTTGAACTCTTCCTCTTTCGAGATTAGTCGTTCTTCCTCTTCACTTTCGTTTTTTTTCGAAGATTCATTCACTCCGCTGTTTCATCTTGCCTAAGAAAATGATGACGATGTAAAGCTTCTTTTTTGTCTAGAAATTACGACATCATCACATTGACCTATCCAGATCACCTCGTCTCATAAGTCTTCATGCCAGAAGAGGAGGAACGCTGCATTTGCCAGATATGCCAATGCGGGTGAGGCGATTCCCTATGGCCTTTGAGAATTTCTTAACTAAAACGTGCCCTATCCTAGTAACCATAAATGCTCTCATGTCGAAGACAGCTGGGTTGCACGAGGAGGTTTCGGTGATGCTACTACTGAATATGGTGCACAGTATCCTGGAAAGGAAGCTGTAAGGTTAGTGCCCTCTACTCAGCCTTCCTACTTATTAGCCTAATTTTCGTTGTATTCTTAGGTCACGAGCGATCCGACCAGCAGAGACCGCTCTCAATTCAGGAAAATTCAACGGCGAAACTACAAATAGAGTGGATTTCAGTGGAAAACAAGTTAACAGTTGTATGATGGTTTTCTTGAGGTATCAGTGGAAAATCCTAGTAATTATAGGGTGAACGACGTGCTGCATTTCGACCACCTGAAACGGTCATTGGTGGCGGCGAGTTTTCTGGTAAAACTACCAATAGGGCTGATTTCGATCTGAAGCAGGTATGCTATTATGCGTTTTCTTTTCTACGTTACCAGTCAACTGCAAGACGATTTGAAATTCGAGGAGAGAGTAGAAAATCGTCCCCTAGGGAACACGTCCTTCGTAAATCTTGAAATGCCTGGAACAAAAAGTTAAATCTGCTTGAATCCAGGATGGCATTTTCTTTTTACCTTTCTCGGAACTAATTTTTGTCCAAAAGTGCTCTTCCAAAAAAAGCTCCAACGGTCCGGATACAACCAGCTTTAACAATACGTCACAGAAAAGTACTGTGTT
Organism: Ancylostoma ceylanicum; assembly: GCA_000688135.1. Classification (NCBI taxonomy): domain Eukaryota; kingdom Metazoa; phylum Nematoda; class Chromadorea; order Rhabditida; family Ancylostomatidae; genus Ancylostoma; species Ancylostoma ceylanicum. The sequence continues at coordinate 764,759 of JARK01001390.1, read as the reverse complement.
AACACATAGCATGCCAAACGACTGATATGGGTTTGCATGCATCATTGAGATTACCCAAGGTGTTGATGTCCAATGTTAGTGGTGACTTACTTACTGTCGTCCATCACTGATATATAATTATTGTGGATTTATGATATTTCCTCTATAAATCTAACATAAATATTGCAGAGGAGCATTTAATGCAGGAGAAAGTGCAATTTTTATTCAGGCTGAACGGCCCACCGCTTTTCGCCCTGCTGAAACAGTAGTTGGTGGAGGAGAGTTCTCCGGAAATACCACGAACAAAACGGATTATGACATGAAGCAGGTGTGACCGACTTAATTTTTTGAATTTCTTGGATTTTCCTGGATTTCACTCAGATATGAAGAATCGTGACCAGGATTAAGAATCAAAAGGTTCTTTCTATGCAGGTCCAGCGAGCTGCAGCCTTCCGTCCGGCCGAAACCGTGATTGGAGGTGGAGAATTCTCTGGGAAAACAACGAATAGGGTGGATTTCGACAAGAAGGAGGTCAGCTAAAGCTCTTTATGCACTTCATTCCATCCAGAAGCTACTTTAACTCCATTGTTTCTCCCTTTTGTAGGTAGAGCGAGCTACGGCTTTCCGCCCGGCAGAAACTGTGGTTGGCGGCGGAGAATTCTCTGGAAAAACCACGAATAGGGCGGATTTCGATAGGAAAGAGGTCAGTTAAAGGTGTTTCTGTTGATGTTTCATAGAGCAGATGGAGTACACTGTTCGAGGCCCGCGAGCACGCATAGAGCACCTGTTTGGACAGGTTATAACAGGGAGCAGGCGTTTCGGACGAGAATGAGCGCGGTGATCTCAGTGAAATGTGTGGATACGCAGACAGTCAGAGCGCATCGTTGCTTGTTGTGCAGCACGCGCCCTAGGCCTCGACCGCTGAAGTCTTCTGTGCATGACATTCCATCCAGTAGCTACTTTAACTAAAAAGCTTCTCTTCTTTTGTAGGTAGAGCGAGCTACGGCTTTCCGCCCGCCTGAAACTGTGGTTGGCGGAGGAGAATTTTCTGGAAAAACTACGAATAGGGCGGATTTCGACAGGAAAGAGGTTGATGGGCATTGAATATAAAAAATAAATAAATAAGTAAATGGATAAATAAATAAATGAAATATACCAACTTTCCAATTTTATTCAATTCTTACGAATACATGCTCTACTAGGGAGGACGGCAAAAGGCATTCCGGCCTGTGGCTACCACAGTGCCACCCGGCGAATTCAGTGGATTCTCCACCACTAGGGCAGACTATGATGGGAAACAGGTAAAATTATCTGCGCTGCGGCGGTTTTACTTCGGTGTTGCCATTCATCATCATGTTTACTCATGGTAATCGCGTTTGGCTTCGTAGTTTACCCTTTTTCATTGGTAGATACCTTAGAGGTTAAACTGATCACCACGGGTAAACTTAATGACGAACACCATCGCTGAGTATTTGTATACCGATACTACTGCTTTAGGGCGAGAGAAGCAAAGCATTCCGTCCCGCTGAAACCAAGATCCCAAGCGGCGAATTCGCAGGTACGACAACAAATCGAGCGGATTTCGACGAGAAGGAGGTCAGTCAAAGTTCCTTCTGTTGATGCTGCAAAGAGCAGATGGAATACACGGGAGGCTCTGGCGTCATACGTCCGATAGCCTGAGACGTGTCTCAGGCCACCATCACTTTTGATGGTGCCCGGATGGGGAACCTTCACCTATGGCGAAGAGGATAAGATGGACCAAAAAAAGGGAATGAAACTATGCATTGTAATTTGGGCAAAGCAGGTTTACATGAAATGCCCAGTTGTGGCTTAAATTCTTCACACTATACAGTCTAAGAAAAGCCGATGTTTATACATGGCCGGTTGATTCCTATGAAGAAAATGTTTCCATGAAATTGATGGGAATTTGCGGCAAAATTACGGTTTGACCGACAATATCGTTCTTCATTTGGGAAATTAAGGTTTGCGCAACTTTTTGCCAATGTTATTGAGGACTAGATGACGGCAAGATCACAAAGGTGCAACTGAAAATGGCTGAGAAATTCATGAAAAAGGGAAAAGAGGGTTATCTTGCTTATTTCAGGGAACTGGATGTTGCGCAGTTGTCAGCTGAATTGAGAATGAAATTCTGAGCAGAATGATATATAATACTTGGCACTTTCGTCCACTCCCGACGGAAAAACCAGGGTGAGCCAAATACCCCGTCTGGCTCACCCTCGCGTCTGGCGCCCTCCCAACTGCGTGCTCTCTCGCTAACCCCCCTGAGCTACACGGGGCATTTGGCTCAGGCAGGCTTTTTCAGCCCAGCGTCAAAGGAAGTATAAAGTATTATATACCATTCTACTCGGAATCTTACGGGCTCGGCAGCTGACAACTGCGCAACTCCTGAATTTTTGATCTGAGAGGGATGTAAAGTAAAAAAGCGTTTTCATACATGACCCGTTTTCTGGGTCAGTTTCAGGTAAAGGCACCTGTTTCAATGGGCTTTGCATGCGCAATGATGTCGCCAATTCAATAGGCAACTGCGCAACACACGATTTCTCAAGATTATTGAGAAATTTTAAAGGACGCAAATCCCCCGTCTAGGTTTTAAAAATTGATTTCTCCCTGCATTCTTGGTGAAATTTGTCGCTCTTGATGTCATCTTGTAGGGAATTTTATGAAGGAAGTCGCTGACAACTGCGCAACACGCAGTTCTGCGAAACTACCGAGATATTTAGCAAAATTCGAGCTAGGGCATTTTCTACTTTAGGCTGAGGACTGGTCCCGCCACGAAAACAGGGAGCCGGAGCAATTCTCATCTTGGGCTTTTCATTGTCGAACAAACGATCTTTTCTTCATTTTCTGAGCAATATCAAAACCGTTTTCGTTGAATCCATATTTGAAACAGTTTAGTATATGTCATCGTTCACTTTGGTGAACCCTTCCGCAGCACTATCGAAGCTATGGTTGCGGAACAACCTTCACTTTTCGGCCCAGACAACCTTCACTTTTTTGACCCCTGTCTCACCCCTATCGTACGTATGTCTGGCGTTCGAGGCCCGCAAGCAAGCGTAGAGCACCTGTTTGAACAGGTTATGACAGGAAGCAGGAGGTTCGGACGTGAATGAGCTCGGTGATATCAGTGAAATGTGTGGATGCGCAGACAATCAGAGTGCAACGTGTCGTGCAGCACACGTCATAGGCCTCTATCACTGACAGGGCACAGCACGAAGTGGTTACCAGAGAATGCGGACTACTAAGTCCAGTCAGACTCAGAATTGGACTACTAAATATCTAGATATTAGGGATCTTTTGGGAAAAAAGGTAAGTACTAGTAAAGTGACGTAAGTATCGCCAAATGAAGTCTAAGATTGACATTTCAGCTAGAAATGCGCACAGTTCGTGATAATCTATTCTAATTTAACTCAAATCCATGCTGAAATCTTCGAAAAACTTGTCACAGCACGGAACTGTTGGGTACCTGCAAGAACTCGTTTGGACCTGCCAACAGACCTGCAAAAGACAGAAAATTGTCATTGGAGCACGTTTTTATTCACAACAACGGAACTTTCCCAAGAAATTTCTCCAGTTCGAAGGAATGTTTTGATGCGCTGTCAACTCCAACAAATGCGGCCGGGGGTTAGCAATTCTCCCCCAAAGTGATATCCTTCGTTTTTGAGAAACCGTCTTCGTTTTTGAAAAAAAAAACGTCGTTAATGGTCAAAAAATGGTCAAAAACCACTTTTTGACCGTTAATGACAGTTTTTTTTCAAAAATGAAAAAGGTTTCTCAAAAACGAAGGATTCCACTTTCGGGGAGAATTGCTTCCCCCTGGGCGCATTTCTTGGAGATTATAGCGCATCAAAACATCCCCTCAAACTAGAGAAATCTCTTGGAAAAGTTCCGTGGTTACGAACAAAAACGTGCTCCAATACGATTCCACGCCCTACGCCCACACTCAGCGGAAGCATTTCTACTAGAACTTGCGGTAGTCGTATGTTTGCTTCATTGTTCTTCACCAGTAAATACTATAATACTTATCTATGGTCTTTAGGCGGCAGTTAGCTGTTGCCAGCCTGTGATGTTGCCCAGAAGAGGCTGCCATGGACGGTGTTGTAACGTTGTGCAAACCGTTTCTGAGATTCTTGGACACCGAAAACTCGCCCCTGGGGATTATTTGACGTATTTAACACGAGTTTCACGTCCATTTTACACCATGACATCATCTTGTGCGTCTACAGCAAGTGCTCTATGAACTGTATTTCTGAGAATTACACGAAACTTTGCAAAAATGAGATGCTGGTACTGAGTCCCCCTGAATCTTCCCAACGCTTACTAAGTCCTGTTCGTCAATGACCATCTCGTGTTGTGCCCTGATCACTGGTGTTTCCCGTGCATTACATTCCATCCAGTAGCTACTTTAACTAAACGTTTCTTCCCTTTCGTAGGTAGAGCGACCTGCAGCTTTCCGCCCGGCTGAAACTGTGATTGGCGGAGGAGAATTCTCTGGAAAAACCACAAATAGGGCAGATTTCGATAGGAAGGAGGTCAGTGGGCATAGCATATGCCGTTGGAAGTATCCAGTTTTAGCCTATCCTTACGACTATGTACGTGCTTCATCCAGGGAGGACGGCAAAAGGCATTCCGCCCCGTGGCTACCACAGTGCCACCCGGCGAATTCAGTGGATTTTCTACCACAAGGGCAGACTATGATGGAAAACAGGTGAATTTTTTTTGCTTTGGGGCGGTTCTACTTCTGGATTGCCATTCATCATTGTGTTCACCCATGGTAATCGCGCTTGGCTTCGTAGTTTACCCTTTTTCATTGGTAGATACCTTAGGGGTAAACGAGGTTACCACGGTAAACTCAATGACGAATGCCACTTCTGCGTATTTTTATACCAACATTGCTCCAGGGCGAGAGAAGCAAAGCATTCCGTCCTGCTGAAACAAAGATTCCAAGCGGTGAATTCGCAGGGACAACAACAAATCGAGCGGATTTCGACGAGAAGAAGGTGACTGCACTAATTCAGCATAGTATTGAGCTCATGTTACTCACTGAAAGGGCGCACGCAGCTCACCTATCCGGCCTATCGCTTCAACGTTGCTGCTGGACGGCTCTATGGATGGTCTTACCACTACACAAAACGATTTCCAAGCGAAGAGAGCAGAGAAGTGAGTGCTGCTCTTGTCTGATCCAGAAGCATATCGTACCGGCAGAGGTTTTTTCCTTCAAATAGTGGACGCTCTTAGTCGTTGTCAATTACATGGACATTTGTAAAACACAGGTCACTTTGAGATGACGTTTCCCTGGGAACTTGAGGAAAAAGGAATGGCTGATGATTTACCAAAGGTGGTCATTGGTCATGAATTAATGTTAACAATTACAGAGTAAAAGCCATACGGCCTCGTAGCAACCCGTTGGAACGAGGACAACCATTCGAAGGCCACTCAACATATCAGGATGGATTTGTTCCCAAAGAAGGTCAGCAACTTATTTCCTGCCATATTTTGGAAGGAACAGCACTAAAAGAGGTCGGACGATGGCCGTTGGTGTTCTCTTTCGCGATCTGTTGGGCAAGATTTGCTTTTGATTTGGGTAGAAATGTCCCAAATATCATTTTTAAAATCTCCATTTTCCACCGATGAATCAACCAAAAGCGTCATTCATGAAGATTTTGGAGATTTTTTGAGAAGATTATAATTGTGTGGACCCGCTTGCACGCGCTGTACCATTTGCCGCTTTCCTACTCTGTCTGTCTGCGTATGACACATTCCATTGACATCTGCGCACTCGTACTCGATCGGTCCTGGGATGCTGCGCTGGAACCTCCTATATCTCTCACTGACAAAATAAATAAGTAAATAAATATGTAATTAAATAGACAAATAAATAAATAAATAAATAAATAAATAAATAAATAAATAAATAAATAAATAAATAAATAAATAAATAAATAAATAAATAAATAA
>JARK01001390.1:708552-758547 GCA_000688135.1 Ancylostoma ceylanicum | reverse complement strand
TTAACCCCCCCCCCCTCCCCCACTCCTGGCGCTGTCTAACCGACGCTCATTTATGTAAAAACTCTACAAGCACAAAGCACTCATAAGGTTTCTCGGACGTGATCAACGAATCACAGTAGTGTCGACAGTTGCATGCCACGCCCCTCTTTTCCTCTTTATGTTCTCTTCTCTCTCGTCAAGCAGACAGGCAGAGGCAGCCTTGTACTACATATTAGTCTTTGCAGCACGTCGCCAACGCTCTATGCGTCCAACTGAGCGCAGTTACGCATCCAACGTTGCTTTCGTTGGTGATACTACGCAGAAATCCGACTTCACAGCTAAGAAGGTGGATATATGTCCGGCTGAAAATGTTCTGACCCGAAGGTAAAGTCTTTTCAATTCACAAAGTTGATAAGTAAATATGACGGATAATGTTTCAGGGACAAGTCGTACGAGTTTTCCGCAACACGCAATGGACACAACTTCTACCACCATAGGATAACTCACGGAAATCGAGCCCATAGCACCCTTGTTCCGGTCGCATGATTTGTCACAATGTGGGGGAACTAAGTCGGGGATATTACGACAAGACAACTCGTCCTATGTTCCAGCAGTGCTGGGTGAAAACTGTTTGGAATATGGTGTAGATATAGGCGAGTTAGCTTTTACTGCGCTAATAAAATTTATCGCAGCATCTTCTCATCGCTGCTCTTATCAGCAACATCCAACAGGACAGCAATTTGTATATTACCGGTAAAGGTATTGCAGTCAAGCATCACTAGGAATTCCTGCCTAATCGATGTCTTTCACGATTTCGTTCTTCAAATTCGTACGTGAAATTAACTATATTAACTGGGTCACCATACATGAGTTGAAACAGGTACTCAAGCATAGCCAGGAAGCATGAACTATTAGAATCATGATGAAAAACATAAGTGCTTCCAAGGATCACAGCAGTTTTTTGTTAGTTTTTTTTTCAGTTTTGAGGCTTTTATGTTCGTTTGGTATTCACTAAAACATTTACTTATTTTGTGGATTTGAAAAAGGCCTGAGTTCACCATGTTGATGTAATCGTCGAATGTACGACGTCACAGAGTACACGAATACACCAGATTCAAATGAGAATTTATTATGAAAGCAATGCAATAATGATGAAATGGAATACTATGGATAGACGGGCGGCCACGTCGGGGGGATGTTGGACGGCGAGGGGAGGCAAGCGGACCAAAAGAGAACGGATCCGATCGCGTGTGAGTCTCTGGGCTAAAGAAAATCACTCCTTTTACGGAGATCCCCTGGTCCCATCCCGCCAGGAGCCTCGATTTGGATCTCCCGCGCTCAATATGCACGCCGTTTAAATGGTGCGTGATTTCTGTTGTGACCAGCACCCAACAATTTACTAATCCATGCTTCGAATTAAGTATTTACTATTTTTTACCAAACACAATTAGGGCACACTGGAGTGAAATCTAAGACATAGCCTACGAAGCTGAAATAAATATAAATACATTCTTGAGGATCACAGTTAGGAGCAAATATAATACAGTTTTAGATTGTTTTCTTGAGAGGTGAAAAAACTCGCTTAATATGTTTCCATTCCTGAATAGTTCTTTTTCTGTCAAAGATCGGAAATCAAATCATACCCGAAATGAGGAATAATTCTAGCATGAATCACAGTACTAATAAGGGCAAGAATGAATTAATGAAATTTCCTATGGAATCCACTATTCTGAATTCATTGCTAGTCGCGGTAGTGCTGCCCGGAGCACCTGTCTCTCATCACCTGCTCTAAAACTTCTTCTTGATAGCATTTAGTTCTCTCACATACACCTTGTGAACTTCCGTCTTCCATTCATTTGAACGTCGATAAATAGAGGAGCTTGGAACTACTAGATTTGGGTCGTGATCCCATCCCAGCGATTCTGAATTCAATTTTACAGATGTGATCAACATTTTGTATCATCTCTGTAACAAAAAAAATCAAAGAATCTCACCGTTTCTGCAATCTCGCAAATTTAAAGGAGTTCTTAGAGTGTCAAACCAAGGAAAGTAGTTGGCACCCGACAATTTTCTGAAGCACACTTTCAAGGAACTTTGTCAATGTACATATTTTTGCTTGCCGCTAGTAGCAACCCTATGTCATTCTTCTTGTATTTCTTCTTATCTGCCTCCTTCCTAGCATGAAACATGAAGTCGGATGAAGGATTCCAATGACTGTTCGTGAGCCATGCATCTCTTGCCCATCCTTTGCCCTACTCAATGATTGCCTTCTTAATTACACAGTCTATGTAACGATGAAAAATGTTCGTGAACTTACTTTCTTAAAAATTGCAATATGTTGTAACTGTGCAGCGTCCAACAACTCTCTGCAACATACCGTGAATTGCGAGAGAGTTCCGTAATCAGTCGAAGTGTTCCAGATTTTTCTGCACTTGCTAAGCAGTAGAGGAGCAGGCCTGAGCTGTTCAACAAGCCACATCTAAACATAATGGATAAAAGCCGAATCTTCTAATCTCATGTTTTTTTTGCTATTCTGGAAGAATAGTGACATGATATGGAAGAGCTTGAAACCATTTCATATATAAAGCTGGGTCTATACTTCACCGTGACGCGAACGCCGTGCACGAGCAAACTGCTCGAAGTGGTTGGTCCAGTTCATAAAAAGGCAAAATCGTTGATGTGTACGCTCTAAATCGCGATATCGAAGTTAATATCAATATATGTGTTGCAGCTGGTAGTAGATTCACCCCCGCAATCGACAACCATATGTATAAACCGAATCAAAGCAAATATCTAAAAAGTACGGAAGCGACCGCAAAAAACGCATATATGGGTAATGATATTTACACTGTAACTAGTGCTTCGACTCGCCTCCTGCGAGTCTCGCATTTGTCCGCTTCACGGACTTGGTTACTGACGTACCCTTAAATTTTAACAAAAGTGGATGGAACTGACAGTTGCGATGTTCGCCGGAGGCGAGTCGGAGCACTTGTAAGTAGGGAATAAAATTATATGTTGGTAATCGCTTCCGCAATAAAAACTTTACTTTGGCAATGACACAATAGAAAACTCTCGATTGACCACATACAGAACCTTGAGACATTGACCACTGTAGGCAATTTCCGGTGTTTTCTGCGGGAGACGATTCATACAGGGAACTCCTTTCAAAATTGCCACTCTCGCGGACTGGCCCACCGCACAGACTACGTAACGTGGCTGAGCGTGGTGGATGTCGGATGTTGCCTCCTCGGCGCCGTAGAAGAGGTGCGGCGCGCCAGTCAGCGGGAGTAGCAACCGTGATTGACACTCATTGTGGACATTTGTGCATGAAACCTATAGAAGACCCTGACGTTGCAGTGCAGGGCACAATTCTGAGTCGAACGGTATAGGTTTCATGTGTGTTTGTTGGTTGGATCGTGAGGCATCACTACAGAGTAAAACTCATCTGTTTGTGTGTTTGTTGGTTATCGCTTATATCTCACGATCCAACCGACAAACACACATGAAACCTATACCGTTCGACTCAGAATTGTGCCCCGCAGTGCAACGTAAGCGTCTTTTGCCGTTTTCCCAGAAGTCGGTTTTATCGATTTTTGGCCGCCTTTCCCCATCACTACAGAGTAAAACTCATCTGTTTGTGTGTTTGTTGGTTATCGCTTATATCTCACGATCCAACCGACAAACACACATGAAACCTATACCGTTCGACTCAGAGTTGTGCCCCGCAGTGCAACTCACGATCCAACCAACAAACACACATGAAACCTATACCGTTCGACTCAGAATTGTGCCCCGCAGTGCAATGTAAGGGTCTTTTGCCGTTTTTCCGAAAGTCGGTTTTATCGATTTTTGGCCCCCTATCCCCATCACTATAGAGTAAAACTCATCTGTTCGTGTGTTTGTTGGTTATCGCTTATATCTCACGATCCAACCGACAAACACACATGAAACCTATACCGTTCGACTCAGAATTGTGCCCCGCAGTGCAACGTAAGGGTCTTTTGCCGTTTTTCCGAAAGTCGGTTTTATCGATTTTTGGCCCCCTATCCCCATCACTATAGAGTAAAACTCATCTGTTTGTGTGTTCGTTGGTTATCGCTCATCCGCGCAAAGCGCAGCTTCGCCGTGCTTCACGTAGATCACAATGGTTTTTGGCACTGCGGGGCACAATTCTGACCCGAGCGGTATTGGTTTCACGTGCGAATGTCTATGAATCGTCTACCACTGGAAAAAGCGGATGTTTGTTTATTGTTTATTCATTTGCTTATTGGAATATAAGTTTTTACCAGTAGTTAAACACTCAGGATTCTCTCTGCTGTCGCTTCAGCGTTTTTGAAAAGGTTAAATGCGAAATTGAAGTTTCTGGGCGGAAGCGATTACCAACACACAAGTTGATTACATCCCTACAAGTGCTTCTACTCGCCTTCAGCGAGCCTCGCAAATGTCGGCTTCACCAGCTTTGTTGAAAATTATTGGTACGTAAGTACCGAAGTCCCGCGAAGCGGGCAAGTGCGAGACTCGCCGAAGGCGAGTCGGAGCACTTGTAAACGATTACCAACAAACACACAAAAAGATGAGTTTTACTATATAGTGATATTTGTTTTCAAGGGAGCACTCGGCAGTTTTAATTATGCTAGTTCCTTCACTGATTTCTGAAACTCATTCAACCCTGCAAAGACTGTGATGAAAAGAAAAGCAGTTAACATACGTGGATAGCTCCGTTGTCTCGACCGTGAAAACTCGTTGGTAGTCGACTTTCGTAATTGGCCCATCCTCTCAAGAATTCAATGGAGAAATTGCTTCGTCGAACAATATAGGAACCTGCAGTGGGTTAACCAACACAAGTTTAGAGACCTTCCAGCCAAATGTATGGAATTTCTTGAATGCTGTTTAAGAAAACAACGCAAGTGAGGAGGATTACTCAGTAGGAGCTCACTCCGCATCCCTGGGACTCTTGGACCCGTGCCTGACTTCTCCATTCTCAAAAATGCGTAGATTAGATATGAGCCTCTAATGGTGGAACACGTTCACTCATGATTCTACTAATGCCACCACTGCTGTAGAAAGTAGATTTGATGAAAAGCGACAGCCAAGTGACGTTAACTTGTCAGCAACAACAGTTAACTGCGGCCTTTCTGCAATAACGGTGTATAAAAAGTTGCTCCATTCTTCGTCTTGGGACCTTTTGAAGTAGCGGGTAGGCGGTTACGACCACAAATAATAGCCATTTTTAAGCCTCTGAAGACGGTCAGTCAAAAGTCAATCAGTCAAAACGTCAGGCCAGAAGTAAACTTTTCCACCTGAAAACCTGGTTGGCTCAGAAGTAGAAGAGATCTTCAGAGAAATATGCTCAGGTTTTGAGAAAAAGAAACTTGAAAGTTGCTACTCCTACACTTCTCAAAATGCAGGATTCAGCGAGAGTCGAATGGGGGATCTACTAAATTGAGATTATTGTTTTGCTTCACACGAAGTACTGTTTTGCTTCACCGAAAGTAGTAGACATTCACACAGAGCAGGTGCATGATAGAGCAAAACGGCGTCAATGGACAGGAAAGCGGGAATTGCTACCAAACGGGAGCAAAGATGATCCTACGAAGCAAAGTCATTATGGGCTAAAGTAACAACTGTACTAAAAAAACAGTGAACAATCTGTTCTATTGGTCATTAACAAAGACAAGAAATTTCGCTGCAACAGCTTTTTACACTATGACAGCTATTATTCAAAAAAATTATGCACAATATGTAACAGCAAGCTTTGATTTGATAGAGAAAGAAGAGACACCAGCTCAACTAGCACCCGGTCGGCTTTGCTGTACACTTGTTCTGTCCTGTAATGGAAATTTACACATACCATTTTATTAATGATGGACGAACCTGCCATAATTTCGTGGTTAAACATTCTATCGTAGAAAATAATGTCCATACTAGAGTCAAGTACATTTTCCAGTCTCCTGAAAGAAATGTTTTTGAATACGGAACAGTTTCAGATCTATGTACACATGATCGCTACTTTCACTTTCCACAAAATATTGGAGGAAGGTGCAAGATTAGGCATCCATGCATGCTACAATATTGAAATAATTTACATCGGTACAAAACTATGACGAACAAGAGTAGAGGACCTGGATGAAGAACTAACACTTTTTCGTTCACTACACCGATATCAGAATCAACGAACAAAATCCAATCCAACGTCGTGACATTCAGCAACTGCGCAACAATGCAGTGTCGTTGGAAAGTGATCTGCAACGATGGAGCTGAAATTTGGTATGATGCTTGAGTTCAAGACAGTGTCACACTTCGTTTTCATAGTTGGATGGCTACCAGATTCGAGGTCTACTCTATACGATGCTTTTAGCGATGTACATGCATCGTTTCAAGTTGACCTATAAGCCGGTATCTCTTACATACTGGTTTGTCAAATCGAATTCAGAATTCGTTTCCGCGACCGTCAATGACGGATGCGTCTCCCACGGACTTGCGCGCTGCAACATCTACGCGGTGGTGAGTAGTCCGGCGTAGGAAGTGCGGCCCGCCAGTTCACGGAAGACGCAATCATGATTGTGGATTCCTGTATCAGTGTTGATCTTATCAGGCAGACAAGATATAGTCAACTCCAAATGTCCGTAGACAAGAGTTGGGACCGCGGCGCGGTTTTCCTCCGCGTCTCTGCCCTGCATGCCACGCTGAATCCGTGCAGCAGACAGCGAGAGACCCGCGCCGCGGCCCCAACTCTTGTCTACGGACATTTGGAGTTGACTATAATATATGTTACCCCACGCTGCAGCCATGGCACGCAGCCAGTACACGAGATTCGCTCCGCCGAAATGGTCCGCAGAATTCGCATATTAGGCGTTATTTAATGTTATATTTAATATTAACGTTAAATAACGCCTACTATGCGAATTCGAATTGACGTTAAAGTGCCAAAATAACAGGATTCAAGGAAGCACCAGCGGAGATCCTTAACTTAAGGCTGTGATGCGAGTAGTGAGTGAAGTGCACATTCAGCGCATCAAAAATGTGAAACGAACACAAACAATGAAGATTTACTCGCAGAGAAACTGCGACTACCGTCGCGAACACGCCCGGTCATGTTCGCGCCGGTCCGAGTTTTCACCGGCTCGACGAACCAGCCAAGCCATTGCGGCGCGTGGTTTCTCGCAGTGGGAGTACTAAAGCGCACAATTCACAGGGTTTCGTGGCAGGATGCGCACAACCCACACATGAGCACTCGTCCGGGCGTGTTCGTGATTGCAGTTGCAGTTTCCCTGCAGGTAAGCGATTATTTCTGTGATCGTTTCACATTTATGATGTGCTGAGTCTGTACCTCACCTCTCACACATCAGCTCTAAGTCGAGGGTTTCGACTGATGCTGCCTTCAATAAACAACAAGATGAGTATCGTCAACTTAAAAAGTATCTCGGAACATCAATAGGTTTTGGCGCGTTGTTGAGCGGTCGTGTGTTGGCACAGCTCCTGATTGTTTTCTCTTATTGTTCTTATCTGTTCTGGGAAATTCATTCCTTCTCGATAAATTTTGGTTCTTACCTCATTCTGGACACCTAACCTCTATTTTCTTGCAGTTTAGTGTGAGTATCCGCTGGTTTTAGTCTTGTAATTCTCAAAACCCACTTGATATCGCCTCCTACTCGCCATCAATTTTGCATCGATCGCTTTCACAACAATGGCTGGATCTACCCAACGAGTCACACGCAGCTCTTCCTCAAGAAATTCCAAGATAAAACCATCTAGCAGTGACATGCTCAGTAGTTCACAGGTAAAAACAGGTGATCTTGGGACTGGTCTGAGCGACTCGGACATTGATGCTCTTTCCAATGCTGAGATCATAAATGTGATACTTGAGAGGAACACTGACCCTGTCATTGAAAAGCTGGCTCAAACCTTGAGGACCAGGATCTCGCGGGAAATTTTGGATGCCGTTGAGGAAGAGAAGCGAGGCCGCAGTCTTGTTATCTCGGGACTTCCGGAATGTGATCTAGGCAAGCCACTTTTGGAGCGCCAGAAAGATCTGGAAATTCAAGTGGCTAATATTTTAGACATCTTAGAGGTGGACTGTTTACCGGAAACAACATACAGGATGGGTAAGTTTGACGAATCGAGACCTCGTCTCGTTAAAGTCGTACTTCCTTCTAGATCGCATTGGTCTCGAGCGTTGTCAAATGCCCACCTTCTGCGTCGCACCGAATACTCCAACGCGTACGTCCGCAGAAGCATGACTTCTTGTGAGCGTGCAAGAGAGTATGAGCTGCGCCAGCAGGCCCGGGCAAAAAATCAAGGCAAGGCCTCGAGGGAATGGGTCGTGTATAGAGGTGAACTCAAACATATCTCTGAGTTGCCTCGTAAACGCACAGAGGGAAACTTCTAAAACCGCCAGATCATGACCCTAAGGTTTCGTGCATCCTCTTTAACGCCCGAAGTATTGTAAATAAGTTATACCTTCTCCATGGATTCCTATGCCATCACCAGCCAGATTTTCTCTGCATTACCGAAAGTTGGTTAGGTCCCCACATCACTGATAATGAACTTGTAGCAGACCTACCTTATTTTGTCTACCGCGTTGATAGGCAGCATCACAAAGGAGGTGGAGTCTGTTGCCTAATTAATGATAAATTTTGCGCAACTCCTGTAAATGTCAGAATGGATATTACTGCTGATCTTTTGTGTCTTGATATATGTTCCTTGTGTTCTTCGACGTCCATAAGACTAGTTCTAGTCTATCGCCCCCCATCATCACTGAAAACAGATGATGAACAGCTGACAGATATTATTTTTGAGCTCTGCTCCGTCCCATCCCAAGTACTCCTCTTAGGAGACTTTAATATCAACATGGATAGCTCTATTTGTGCACCAATAAATTCTGCGACTGAACACTTCCAAACGCTATTTGAAAGCTGTAACTTGATTCAGAATGTTCGATCGCCAACACGAGAGGGAGCAATTCTTGATCTTGTACTGTCATCTCTTGCGGCTGTCAGCGATGTTGATATTCTTCCACCTTTTGCTAATTCTGATCACAATATCGTAAAGTTTGCACTCAAGTTGAGTACAAATGAAGCTCTCTACTTGCCTCAACCTGACTTCTCCCGAGCCAATTATTCCGCGCTCAATGATTATTTTGCCGGTATAGATTGGTTTGATGTTTTTGACGGATACGTTACTGCCTCCGAAATGTATTACCGTTTTTGTTGTGTCGTGTACACTGGATTAGCAAGGTTCGTTCCGATGAAAGTTAGTAGACCCAACTTGCCCCGTTTTCCACTCCATATACGGAATTTGATAGATCAAAAATCTCGGCTTTTTCACCAATTAGTACAGCCTTTGAGGAATGTTCAATATAAGAAGATATGCTCAGATCTCAACCGTCACATTAAGAAGTATTTAGCAAATTATCAGCGTCGGTTGATAAAGCAAGGTATGAAGTCTGTCTACAGGTTCTTCACTCATAGGGTTAAGCCTCAGCAGAAATTACCTGGGTTAATGGATGATTCTGGAAATACTCTCAAAACTGACCAAGAGAAAGCAGATGAGCTCGGTAAATTTTTCTTTTCTGTTTATTCGAAGGAAGTTCGTAGTCAGCCTTTGACATCGAGAAATCTCCAAGCGTTAATTCGCCTTGACAGTGATTGTTCCGATATCCTTATCCAACCTTACGACGTCCTCCTGTTACTGAAGAAAATGAAACCCTCCATATCAACTTCTTACGATGGAATACCACAGATCGTGTATAAAAAATGCGCCCGGGCCCTGCATCTCCCACTTACCCACATCTTTAATGTTTCCTTGATGTTGGGAGAAGTTCCTGAAATGTGGAAAGAGGCACTCATCACCGCAATACCCAAAAAAAGTGGATCTAATTTAATATCTAATTTTCGCCCAATCAGCATTACTCCTCCTTCCGGAAAGATTCTGGAGAAAATTGTCAAAGCTAAACTCAGTGAGTGGTTTTTGAAAAACAACATTATTCCTTCCGAGCAGCATGGGTTCCAATCTGGATCTTCCACAGTCACCCTGCTTGCTGACTCTCTGTTTGACTGGATGACGGAGATTAATAGAGGAAATTCAGTTGATGTCATTTTTTTCGATCTTTCGAAAGCCTTTGACAATGTAGATCACAGCAAATTAATTTTGAAACTGGAATACTACGGTGTGAGAGGTCAACTTTTGAGATGGGTAAAATCTTACCTTCACGAACGCCATATGACAGTAAAAGTTCAAAACAGTTTTTCCACGCGCTATACCTTGAAAAAAGGAGTGCCACAAGGTGGCGTTCTTTCGCCTCTATTTTTTCTGGTTTTTACTGCTGAACTTCCCACTTACTTGAAAACGCACCCCAATTTGAAAGTACTAATGTTTGCTGATGATGTCAAGGTATATTTCACATACCAGGAAGATGAACAGTATCTAGCTCACGAGGCAGTTTCTTCAGCAATTGATAAGATGATGTTGTGGTCGGACGAATGGGGGTTGCCTTTGAATGCCTCTAAGACTGTCGCGATGCATTTTGGTAACACGCCGCCCATCGATTACAAATGTGGAGAGATCACAGTTCGATATGAAAACAATGTAAAGGACCTTGGAGTAATTGTTGATACCCTTTTTACCTTCACCCCTCAAATTGAGTATATAACAAAAAAAGCGCTATCGTCTCTTTTCACCATTTTAAGGAGCACACATTGTAGCGATCCCGATCTTTTGACGCGCCTCTACAAAACCTACGTTCGTCCTCATCTAGAGTACGCTTCGCCAGTTTGGAACCCGTTTTTGAAGAAACATACCCAGAAACTTGAAAAAATCCAGCAAACTTTTACGAGAATAGTCTTTTACCGATGCTTCCCCGACTGCGGCTATCCTGAAACCCTTCCTGCTTACAGAAGTCGACTTACAACTTTAGGGCTGAAAAGTCTTAAGTATAGAAGAATAGTTAGTGATCTCGTTTTATGTTTCCGAATTCTGCGAAGAGAAATAAAACTTAGCCCGAGCAAATACTGGACTTTTCGGCCTACAGGTGGTCGCTCAAACTACTTCAACATGCAAACACGGAAACTGGGAAAGAAGCATTTATCGGTAGTTTTCAACTCTTTCTTTTTTCGGGTTTCGCGATGGATTAGATCTCTGCCGAAGGAAGTAGTTGCTAGCCCTAACTCTGAAGTATTTAGAAGAAAATTAGCTAAGCTGGATGTCCTACACACTCTACGAATTGATGATGTTTAGGTGTGCTAGTGAGCTTCACAATTACTGTTCGCGGTGCCTTATCATCGTTCATGCTGGTTGTCGACGTAAACTCAACACCATTGTATTCTGGACGTTACCCATACCACCACATTGCTGTCAGCAGCAGCTTGAGAGTTGATCCTGTCTGGTTAAGTAGTTGCCTGTTTGGTTAAGCAGTTGAAGACCTGTATTAGTTACCATCCCGTAACTACTATGCCCACTTCCCTTTCTGTTCTTCATGCGGTTCACCCTCATTACACAGTCCTTTGATCAACAACTCTACCCAATAAGGTCCTTCGCCATGGCTATTTTCCAGGCTCGGTGATGTTATTGGTACAGGGAAGTATCCAGCGAGTATCCCACCGAGTTTACGCCGGGGGTTCGTACCAGATCAAAGAGTTACCTTCGTGACCGCCCCTGAATGATTTATTCAGTTGCGTTCTCGGTGTGGATGATCTCAACGGCCTTCAGCCTTTATTTGATAGCATCTGTACCGTTTCTGGTGAAAATTGGACCTAACATACCATGCTTGTCGTTCTCGCGCAGAAAATGCCCTCATATTACCTAGGAAATATATTAACGGAAATCAACGCAACCGCATGCTTTGAAACTATTCAAAACTACTCAAATCGGAAAAAATTTTGTTTTCCCAGATCCTTTGGAAACTAATGCAGGTCCTCTACCTTGCTTATGTGCGTTTTATTGTTGTGTTGTATTAACCCATTGTTTTCTGATCGAAGTTTTTTTTCTTTATCCTCTTTTTAACAGTTCCACTCTATTGCATTTACTTCAAAAATTGTTGTTATGATGGCACACCTTATGGTGTATGAAATAAATAAATAAATAACACGAAAATCTGCTGCGAATGCTACTTACATCTTCTTGAGGGCATTCTTCTTTGTAATCTGTTCCATTTACGACTATGTACGTGTAGTTCTGCCGCAGTGCATAACATTCCATTGAATCCATAGCTGTTTTGTACTTTGCCCGGGTAGATCCTGCTTGCAGAACCGAAACTATACCAATGCTAACGTTTAATGTCTGAATAAGATGATGTAGTACTTCATCTAACAGATTCTCTATGAATCAAACGTTCGCGGCCACCTTTGGAATTGTAATCCACCGAATTTCTTCCTAAACATGATTAAAATTAATAGCCGGAAGACGTGCAGGGACTTCCTGTTGAACTCACATATTCTTCATAATTGTACTTGTACCATAGAGCTATAGTGCTCAGGGATAGCATCAATACCATAGCTAACCGTAGATTAGGAATCAAATTACGGAGCATTTCATACAAAACGGGTATCTGCAAATCAAAGTCTGTTAGAGAAGCAAAATTGCAGACCAGTTTAGGAGTGAGTGAAAGGAACATGGAGAAAATCCGTTCCTATGATCCCTTCAATACAATTTTTCATTGTTTCAGACAGAACCATTTTGTTAGGAGATATTTGGTGCTGGAATGAATTTCCTTGTTGTCTCTATGACAGGAAAACGGCAGAGAATTTCGCAGAAAATGCATAGATAACACATGGACACCGTTTCATGTTCGCTGATCACTAATCTCAAGGAGATAAGCCGAATCAGAAACTTCTGCGGTTTCAAAACCTGTTTCCAAATGTTGTGAATTCTTAGAGTTAATTCACAGAAGAAAAGTCTATCCAAGCCCTTCATTTATCATGAACTATATTTTGACTTACGTTTTAAGATGTACTTAGACGATGCAGACGAAGCTCCACTAGAGCTGAAAAACGATGACATCACTCATTTTGAGTTCCTGTAAAAGCTTGAGATAATGACGGAATTGAAATTTCCCTCAAGATCACCCCTCGAAAGTGTACAAAATCGTAGATCCCAAGTTCGATTGTCGTTGAATCTTGGCATTTTAAATAGAATAGGTTGAGCAATACACCAAGATTGAGTGCATCGTTGTGACCAACGAGCTGGTGCCGCATCAAGACCTTCATGGGTTTTGATCTTCGGGGTCAGATGCGGGGGGTACCTTTCTACGACCAGTAGCGGCATTACTCGCGCACAAGGTGGTCCGCTAACATCGCGGAACTACTACACAAGTCAGCGCTAGTGGTTTCGTCTTTTCTGGGATTGTTTTTTGGTATATCTTTCTGTTAAATCGTATCTAGTAACGTGATGAGGCGTTTGAGGGGGTAGATTGCTTATGTTCTCGACTTTCCCTCTGACGAAGGAGTCGACACCGAAACGTTAGCCGAATAAACGTGAATAACAATCTTGGTGTATTGCTCAACCAGTGCTACTCCTGCATGATCTCGGATTTCTGGTAGTTGTGCTGATCTGTAGTCATCAATTTATTTAAGAAAAAAGTGCATAATTAAGGATTTGTGTTGTTTCGCAGCAGCATGGAAGTAAGAGAGAGCTTTAGACGAATTTTCTTCACCAAGTTTCATGGCAAGGACGATGCTGTTACTTCGCAACTTTACTGTTACTTTATATCCATCGAAATTTCGTTGTTCCAGAAAATCTATCCGAATTTGTTGGTTGTGTCTACAGATGTGTAGACGATTTCATTGATGTGAAGTCAAACCCAACAGTGAGAAACTGCGGTTTCAAAAGAAAAATAAGAAAAAATATTCTCGTGCACTCCGCTAAGTGTTTGAAAAATTTCCTATCACATGAATAGAACATCGCGAAATCTCTAATTTTTTGATTTTGAAGAATTTCAAATTCTTGAAATATGAAAAGAAAACTGAAGTCCTTGAAAACTACATAGAAACTCCTAATTGTATGAGCTACAAAAGGGATTTCAACAATAAACAGATCTATTATATAATTTCACTACTGTTTAGTACCTCGCATTATTTAGCTTATGTTTCAGCTGACCTTCGCCAACGAATGAAAAGCTAAGAACAACTGAGATTCACTCCACCTCCCCCCCCCCCTTCTAAATGTTTCATTGTCTACAAGAAAATGGCTAAATTTGCATTGATTATTCTTCTTTTCTGCGTGGAAAAAGTGGCTGTGCTCACTGAGGTCGTGGGATTGTACTATAATAATAAAGGTGTACCATCATATAAGGCATTGGCATTTTGATGAGAATGGTTACAAAGCGCATATTAGCATTTTAGATAGACACTGTAAAAATAAGAATTAATGACAATAGCACTTACAATTAGAAATCGCAATAGAACATTTCCAGAAAACCACTGAACTTGAAGGAATGCGAAGAAGGAGCGAAAAGGGAACAAAAGATGCGAATGAAATCAAGGTGTTAGTGAATGAAAAACATTTCAAAATAATCAAACAACGTGGTTTGGAATGTCGTATTTTATATTTTGGGAAAAACTGCCGAGAGCTACATCAGAAAACATTAAAATGCAGAACAAAAACCATGGTTTGTATCTGATATTGGAAGAAGACAAGAGCCATACATTGAGCCAGATAAACGCTCTAAACCCCAGCTTCACTGCAGACAATGTCTTGCTCCCTTTTCCTTGGACGATAGTAGGAGTCTACGGTATGGAAAAATTGTGGGACCTGTTTAGCAACATTATGAGCCTTGTAGTGCAGGAGATTCCATAGGTCAAGCTGTGCAAGTAAACGTCTCACCTCCCGTTTAGGCCAATTCAGAGCAGAAAATAGGTCGAGAGCGAGAACTCCGGTACCAGTGAAGTGTGCAGATGCGCAGACGGTCAGAGTACAACGTTGTTTGTGTCGCAGCGCGTACTGCGGTCCTTGATCACTCGGGTCTCATGTGGACTGTTCGTCAATCGTGTCATTCAGTATCATTCAAGTCCAAACTGTGAATTCTCGTGGCGATGAGGGTTTTACGTACAGTCGTGTCGTTTCGAGAGTGCCCTGTCCGCGGCAGCGGCTGTGCTGGCATTGGGGCAGGCAGCGCGGTCGGTCAAACACTTGACCCACGATGGATCCGGCTTCTTCAACGAGTTTGATCATCAGCTTACTTACTTACTTGTTCTAAGACATAAGAAAGAACAATATAAGAGGAAGCAAGTGATAAAGTTCACCGAAGACAACGGATTGATCGCGGGTCAGTTTGACCGACCGCGTTGCTTGCCCCAATGCCAGCAGAGCCGCTGCCGCGGACAGGGCACTCTCGAAACGACTTGACTATACATGCAACGCGTGTCAATGGAAGTGCGTTTCTCGCAGACCGATGAAGCACGCGGCGCGACCGCACCGCTCCCGCTGGAATTGCCGCATTAATAGCAAATCAGATACAGATAATTTTCGTCCCATCTGAGGTCGGCTATCAAGAAAAGCAACAAAGTATCAAGAAAATACTGATTTACTATCACACCAGCGATTTCAGCGCGAGCGGAGCGGTCGCGCCGCGTGCTTCCCCAGCCCGCAAAGGCGCACTGAGCGTCATTTCTATTGACGCTCAGTGTAGGTTGCTACCGTGATATATTTTCAATAACAACCTTGTACACAAAAACTCTCAAGCCAAGTGAAAGATAACAAAGAAAGCTAGCCGTTGAACTACGAGAAGCTAAAACTCTTTCACTTCTTGACCTCTACAGGAATACAGCCAGAAGTTCACCGTCAGCACGACACATTATCAGATATTCTTGGAGAAGAAATATGGCCAGGAAGAACTTTTTCACGGGATGAAGAGGTGCAAACATTCAGTGACCACGTCGGCCGGACACGCGAGCCTTATCGTCACCAGTTCAGAACGTTGATAAGATAATAGTGATTGGTTAAATAGCGGGAAGTGCTCAGAATTGTCTACCACACCAACGTATTACTATAGGTTGGCGAAGAAGTCCTCCTCGAAACTTTTATTTTCCGTTTTTTATTTTATCATAGCTTTGGATAATATTTTTTCTAGGAATAATGTAATACTTATAGTTAGCAGTGAATATTGACTAATTTTAGACAGTATTAGACAGGTGACCGGTTTCTTCCCTAAAAAACTCTGGTTCTGATATTGGAAAAGCAGTCCTCCTGCTGGCCTTGTGTACCCCTTAGAGAATAGCTAAGATATATCTTAATATGTTGTTTGTCCAGTTCTCTTTCCATAAGTTTTTCGGGCAGAAAATCTTGGGAAATTTTACGACCGGAGTTTCCCGCGAAACTAATTTACATTTACATTTATTTACCAATCTATATCTTACGATATGTGGCACCTCCATACACAGACCAATCCATTTTTTTCTTCATCGTTCCTGCAAAGTTTTGCCAATTGCATATTTTGGATAAGTTCTGGAAATCGTCTCGCCACCCAGCCTTCAGTCGATCGGTTGGACGGTGGGCGCCATTCCATGAGCTCTCTTGACCATTTGGTATTGTTCGACATGACACGCGAAACTAATACTTGTAACTATATACAACGTGGCACAAAACTACTGTAACAAATAGAAGTACACATAGACAAACAGTTATAGTGTAGTGTTATCCAACAATGAATTTCAATGCGATGTTTACAGTAAGCCTACAATATGATAAGATAGAATTCTCTACAGCAAAAAAACAGCTTACGATCCAACTTTTTCACACAAAGAGCTGGCTCGATTTGTCCAAGATTCTCCAAGCAATGCGCTCTGCCATGTTCGCTAAGTCAATATAAGAGACAGGTAGACAAGTAGCTGAGAGATTCTACTTATTGATTACTAAATATGAATTATTGTACTAATTTAACTGAGTGATTCCTGCCTTCAGGCTATTACTGATTGCCTTCCATATTTTATGTATTGTATTGTAATCTTATACTGTATCTGTTAATCGGCGTGGTACGGCCACGCACAAATGAATAAATAAATGATATTCTTTGAGAAGAAGACGGAGAAAACGCAATTCAGTTCAGGGCACAGATATTCACGCACGTTTTCGAAATATGCGTCTTGATATTTATGAAGGGGCGTGATGGAGGTTTTTGAATTCGTTCATGCTTATACCCGCAGCGCACTAGCGCTCTAAACTTCGTTGTGAACGGGAAAAAGACAAGGCAAAGCACCAGTTTTGTCGCGAATTTCTCCAAAATGACATCGAGATAGTCTGTTTTTAGAAGAGAGTAGGACGAGGTTCTAGTACTTCTGCTTCATTTGGCAAACTTCAAAACTTTCATGTTTCTGCTTAATTACCCCCTTGTTACTACGAAGGGGTCGAGGCTGGAGGACTCCTACATGGTGTTGTTGAAGTAAACTTTCTCTCCTGTTAACTGAACCTCTAAAGATTAGCACCGAATTCCATCGGCAGAGGAAATGTGTCCCGTGGAACTTGTATGCTACTCTAGACATACTCTAGACCTCGTCACATTTTATGGTCCCACAATGAGAGCGTCATAATGCCCCATCCAGAAATGTTATAAAAGCAGGTTCCGTCATGCAATACAGCGGTCGCACTCATCATTGAGATGACCCATGGAAAACGTGTATACACCCCCAAATTTAGTCATGGTTAACAAGTGCATTAATACCTTTACCCTGAGTGATCTCAATGATGCATCCAGAGGCAGAATTTCAAAGTACGCGCGGTCATGGGAGCCTGTACGTCCATTGCCTAGTTTCAAATAGCTGAACACTCAAGATATGTACCACTCCTCATGAGAACACACCTGTAGAAGACTTTAAAAGCGGGCATATAAGCTGACAACCACGCGTTTCGGCTCAGCCAGACATTGCATCAAAACCATCCAGAAAACGGCAGTTATGTTTGGATTCATGTCATTTTTCGGCTCTTTTTCTACATCGTGATTTGTCGGCGCAATGACTGCCACTCCAGCAAACGATACATGACTGCAGGATAAGCGGAAGGAAACATCATAGCGGTGTAAGCCGCATTTCATAGTGTTATCACTGCGTGCATATCATAGTCAGCCATAACCTCTAGCTGTTGATAACCTGCCCATCCATGACAGGCTTTTAAATACAGCAACCAGGAAAGATTTCTTTACCGAGGTTTTAGTGTAGTCGCACGTTTTTGACTATGGCGAGCATAGATACAGTGGTCATTTCTGTCAAAACTTATCAAAAATATGAATCCTCATGTTTAACAGCACCAAGATTGGTATAGCCTTTATCCTAAGGTTTTCGGTCAACGTTTCGGTTATGCCGCCTTCTTCAGAGCCTGAAAGGGTTTGGCAATTTATAGAATCTACAAGAACAAGTGCATCAGTTGATCAAGCCAGAAGTTTGAACTCTTATCTTTCGATCAAGGGGAAACAGTAAAGACCCGCAAACCTTAGAATGTTCCAGTGCTGCAAAAATCGAGATATGATGCCAGTTCATTAGCGATTTTATAGCAAAAGATGCTCATTTAAAAACATCTCCTTAATAAGGATCGAAATTCCGATCTGTCCCGTTTTTTATCTCCTAATAAAGATCCACATGTTGTCAACATCTCATCTCAAACGATCAAAAGAATCTCACCTCAAACGATCCTTCGAAATCCAAAGTGGGGCTGATGATAAGTTGTATTGATGGTCCAATCTTGGCTTCTGAATTTGAACATAGGGATTCATATGAAGTTAAATTATGCCGAGATTCAAAAATAGTCGAAATTGGAGTAAACTAAAACAGTTTTGGATCCCTCTATTTTGCCGTGGTACAGCATGGCAGTAGAATTACACAGGTGGAGTATATCAAGAAGGTAAGTAACGCTGCCTCTATTGCCAACAATTTCCTTGACTCGATTGGATTCTCGCAGCTTTTCAAAAAGGAGCATCACGAGGAGAAGGAAGAGAAAATTTTTGCTATGCAGAGATACCGGAGGGAAGCAACACACAACTTATGGTGGAGTCTAGTAGGCTTAACAACAGAGATGCACACCAATCTTAAAAAAATTAATAAGAAGGAAGGCCACGATGGGCCGTAACATTCGAAAAGTAAGTGATTGGAGATAGAAAGCGACCACAATGTAAAACTGGTAGAAATGAGTATGAAAAACAAACCTTATCTTATGAAAAAATGGGCGATTGCAGCTAAAAACAGGTGGTTGATATACCGCTACAACTTGTTCAGGATTATCGCGATACCTTGTCTAATTTGTGATATCGTGAGAACGCATATGCCTTCGGCGGAGCTAATTGTGTAGAACTACTCGTTCAGTCTCTAAAACATTCAAAATTTCAGACATGAAGGTTACCTACGTACCACCTTTAAGATAAAGATATGGACAGAGGGTGAGCGTTGCACTTCACCCCAGAAGTAACAAACTGTGTGTGCTCTTAACATAAGTTCTCTGGCAAAATTTTTCTGATGTGTATTTAGCGAAATATTTTTGCGGTATCCTCTGGCATGTTGAATAGTAATCGGCTGTTCCTTTATAGCATCAAAAGTATCGAAACTGCCGATCTCCCCCCCCCCCCCCTTGAAAAGCTCGGCTCCTGCTTAACTATCTAAAAACCTCAAAATTCTCTGCATAAGCATAGTGCATACGCATGCTGCTGAACATTTTTGGAATCTCTTTGGTCTCGGAAGGGTCCAAGACCCGGTAGCGCCAAGGAGACCACACTTCCGATCTAGTTCAAGCACCGAAAGCGGTGTGTGAAAATTATTAGATGTTCTAGCTCTCGAAGTTCTAGCAGTTCTTATCTCATCAACTGATATATCTCAATAATGCTATGATATCCATTCATTGATAGGTCCTTTCTCCTTCGTTACATACGTATTTCACAGGATTTCCGGAATTTCTGCACGATTAAGGGCAGTGCAGAGTGCTACACGTCCACCACTTATGGACAAACTCAAACTTTATTTCTGTTCAGTTTTTTCATGGGAAGTTTGAATGAGCTGGTGGTTCCTTAACCACCGTGACAATACCGTAGCACTTTCGCTTCTTGCTGATGTCACGAACCCTGCCCACCATCACACGGCCCATTTCTTGGCCCACAACACTGTGATCTCTGTTTGCGGCAGTTATTGCGCCGACAAATCAAGAAGTAGAAAAGGAGCCGAAAATGACATGAATCCATAACTGCCGTTTCCTGGATGGTTTTAGCGCAATGTCCGGCAGAGATTTGAGGTGTGGCTGTAAGCTTACGAAGCCGCTTTTAAAGTCTTTTAGTGTATTGTCATGTGCAGTGGTGCAAATCTTGAATGTTCAACGATTTTAAACTCTAACTAGCTTCTCGTGACCTCACATATTCTGGAAATGGGTTGGGACACACCCTCATTGTGGGATCATAAGATGTGACGGGGTCTAACGTGTGATTCATATGACACTCTTTTCTTTAGAAGGATCGAAATAACTCTAAATATCTGAATAGACAAACATTCCTAGAGTCAAAAAATCTAAAGAGAATAGGCAGATTACAACATGAAATCAAAGCTGAGACGTGACTGCAATACATGCAGGAAAGTACAAAAAGTGCAGAGTAAGGCACATTCTACAAGCGTAAGCGTTTCCACGGCTACTGCGTTTTTACGTAATTCTAGTGTCTCTGATTAAACTTTGAAAGAAGTTGCCCAGCATCACAGCACAAATTTTGTTCAAGGCAAAGTATTACCTCGAAAATCGTTCCTGAGGGATCTGTCGAGGGCGCGGCTTACTTGGAAGGCCTCAGGATCAATAAAAACCCTATTTTTGAAGGAAATTCTACGACAGCGGGGATGGTTCTTGGCGTCATTGGGGAATGGCCAACGTTTTTTCTATATTTCTTCATTGTATTCAGTTCTCCTTTCGGCTGTGAAATGTGTGTGAACTCAATAAAATTTAATGGGGAGAAACGTGAGAAATGGTCCTTGACGTGACTGTGAAGGATAATGAGAGTGCCTGCAAAAAGGACAATCTTAATTTGCACTTGTCAGCACTTCAAGTCAATGCCGTACAAGAGCGGTAGGCGTATTTGAAAAGTACGTCTGATGCTAGGGCACTATACTAAACTGTAGCGCTTAGTGGTATTTCAAGGTTTTTTTTCAAGGTTACTCAGCAAATGTTTTGCATTCAAGACGTTTTATAACATCAGAAAATGAAACATATTCTCGGCGGTTACAATGATTCCAATATACGCAGTCGCCGCGCAACTATGCCGCGAGCCTGCCGCGCGCCGGCGTGGTGGCATTTTGCCAACTCGCAGGCGTCGGCTGATCTATCCATTACTTCACTGCCGCAAGTAATTCCGCGGTTTCTGTTTGTTTTTTCTCGGTTCTCTCGGATTTCTTTTTCGTTTCGTTGTTCTTCCGTCCAATCTAGGTGGTGGGAAACAATGATAATTGTTCGTGTTTTCGTCCTTTACAGGTTTTTGTTATGAAGTTTATCTTATTGTTAACTCAAAGGTTCGAGAAAGCATTAGAACGCCATTGTTGGTGATAGTTCTCATTGTCAGAAATTTTTAGTCTTTCGCATCCAACGGGATTCCAAATAAAGGAAAGACGAACAAAAACAGCGACCGAAGGCAATGAAGTAATCAATAGATCATCCGACGCCTGTGGGCTGGCAAAAGGAGTGTTTATACTTCGGCGCGATGCGATCGTCGCGTCCAAGCAAACTGTTCCAATGCGATGGGTCCCGAGTGGAAGCATGCACAAACAATGGTCGCGACGTGGTAGTTGGCGTTTTCCGTCGCGACGCGACGTCGCGCCCTGTTTATACTTTTTTCTTGAAAAACGACGCGATGGGCCGGATTC
Organism: Ancylostoma ceylanicum; assembly: GCA_000688135.1. NCBI lineage: Eukaryota > Metazoa > Nematoda > Chromadorea > Rhabditida > Ancylostomatidae > Ancylostoma > Ancylostoma ceylanicum. Next base: position 736,768 of record JARK01001390.1, on the reverse strand, counting down.
GCGTCGCGCCTGCTAGCAGACGCGACGCGATGATTTCGCCGAGGTCAGAGCTTGCTGTGGGGTGTTCCTTATTTGATTTTCTTTCTGCTTTGGCCTAACACTTGCGGGACTTGACGACCTACCATAAGAACGCATAAACGTTGACGCTTACGCCAAATCGAGCTAAGTATGTAATTCTGCGTGTACGCAATTTTGCGAACTTTGTCATAGCGCAACCGCGCGACGCGACGCGACAACACGCCATCGCCTCGCGAAAAAGTATAAACACTACTAAAATGCCTCCACGCCGCCACGCAGCAGCCTCGCGGCAAAGTTGCGTGGCGGCTGCGTGGCGCCGTCACAGTTGTCTGCAGCCGCAGATGTATCGATCACGGTGACAGCGAGAATACGTGAACTTATTATACCGGTTTTTCCGATTGTTGTTGTCGATTCTTCAAAGGATGTAGGAGGTGGTGTAAAAATTTATTGAAAAAAGGCCCTCTCATCAATCGGACGAAACGGAAAGACTCCACATGAAACAAAGCACAAACTTCCTCATGGATTAATTCAACAATAGAAATGAACAGTATTTTGACCACGAATGAATTTTAACATCACACTAATTCGTCAACAACAATATTATTGGTTTAAACATTTGTAACGGCCGTCAACAGTGAGCTGTTCACAAATTAAGCTTGGACTTCAGAAGATTGTATGAATGCTCAACATTCTGTAACCTGCGATTCAAATGTGCCTGAAGATCGCTCACAGGTGCGATAAGGTTCTTGTCATGAATCCAGTCTACGTCCGCTGAATCTATCAAATGATACCTTGATCGGTAATAAGTAGATTAAATTAATTCCCTTACCTTTGGGACACTGGGATCGTTTGAGTGAGACTTTTAACGTTTCGAACCACGGATAAAATTCTCCACCGGAAAGTTTTCTGGAACAGTCTCACAATGATAAGGTGAAACGAGGAACGCATTATAGCAAAAATTTGGAGTGGGTACAAGTCAATGAGGGACTGTATACAACGAACTACAAACGGCCTTGGACAGTGGGCCGGACCGCGTGCGGCGTTCTCGGGCAGAGACACAGGGGGCTGTGTATGCTGGCTCTGACTGTCTGCTGCGGCTTCGCACTCGAGGCAGAAGAAGACAGCCAGAGCCGGCATGCACAGCCCCCTGTGTCTCTGCCTGAGAATGCCGCGCGCGGTCCGCCCCTTGTCCACGGCCGTTTGGAGTTCACTGTACATAATTGAGATTACCCAAGGTAAACGTGTCAGTTACCCGCAAATTTTCCCATCGTTTATATGTACAAGCGTTGGCAACTTTACCCTGGGTAATATCAGCGATCTATCCAAGTGCAGAATGAGTGCGAGGTGAAGTTATTAGAGTGAAGCGATAATTAAGAAGTCTGGAAGTCCGGTGTCAGCCGGACGGCCACACTGTTACTCACTATGAAGCCCACCCTATATCTTCCTTCTTGTAGGTCAACTTGTAGACCTCTTTCCATGCATGGAACATGAAATCTATTTCTGGATTCCAGTGACTATTAGTCAACCAAGCATCCCGACACCATCCTTTGCCCTTCAATGCGTCTCCATATCAGTAATGAGAAAAAGAAAAATTCAAAAATTTTTCTAAACATTTCACACCTCTTTCAAGATCAGCACAGTGTTAGGACCTGCACTATTCATTGCTTCCCTACAGCAGAGTGTGAACTTACTGAGATCATCATAATTCTTGGATCGAATCCAGAAATCTAAGCATTTGTCGTATAATTTCGACTCTGGCGCAAGTGTTTGCATCAACCACGCCTGAATACCTTCAAAGTAACTGGATAATCTTTGATTCTCTTTATTCAGCAAAGGAACTAGTACATGTAAAGCGCCTTGATCCTTGCCATGAAAACTTGCGGGTAGTTTGTCCTCATATTCGGCCCAACCTTGGAGGAATATTCGAGCAGCCTCGCTATTCTTTGCTAGGTATGTTCCTGAAGAAATTTAACTGTTTCGGCCACGCTATGAGAAACGGTACCAGAATTCTGTATTGAAGGTTCCGTTCCACTCTAGAATCCTACCTGAGATATTTGCATAAAAATCACAAGATTGTAGTGACTGGATTGGTATAAAAGAAACCGCGCAAAACTGCTTGAATACCCCGTCTTCAGCCCCTAATTCTTGCGGAGCCTGTGGGCGCATCGAAAGCAGGAGTACAAGGCTTCGTGTACACCCTTGCTCGTCACATGGCGCACAGCTTCTATTCTCTGAGGGAATGGATGAGGAACTCAAACGAGGAGTACGAGTTTCCTCAGAAGGTGCGCTCCTGGGAGTGAATTAATTAGAAAACGCCTTGGCCCGCCCCTGGCTCCGCCCACGCGCTCCCGGGATTTGTGAAGCGAAAACGGGTTTTCCTGCTGTTTTGCACAGAGTCACAAACACCATCCTGGTCAGCAGTCATTAGAGATTTGTTTAGTGCGAAAATTTGGAAAAATGATTATGAGGTGGGACGGGGGTGTGGTGCGTTATACCTGAAAAAGGCGGTGCGACCCGGCTCTGTGATTGGCTGTTTGCATGAACTGACCAATCACGGAGCTTGAACGCGCCACCCTCTTCAGGTATAACGCTCCATACTCGTGGAACGGTGTCTTTAAGGACAAGATTAATTCCTTTGGAGGGTGCTTCCTAAATAAAATAAACCTCTGATTTGCCGAATTCCTTTAGAAAAACATCCACCTCATATCCTTCGTAGGAAATTGATGGGAGATTCCACATACAGGGAACCCCAAGCGGCTGGATGAAAGGGGTGGGTGCCGCGGCGCGGCTCTCTTGGTCAAAGACACAGGAAAATCGATATAGTTATTTTTCGTCCTTCCATGAATAGAAGGCTCCAGTGGTGCAGACCCACAAAACTACGCTACACCATAGTATCAGTCGGAATGAGAGCGGCGTTAGCAATGAGATGTGTGGATTCATAGACAGTCAGAGTGACGGGACGCAGATGAAGCGACGCGGCCGGCGGGCCCGGACCACTAGTCTGCGATACCTGCTGTGACTTCGAAATTGAAGAAACGCTCGTAGAAGATTATATCTTTGTCCCAATCGATGAACTCTTCAATGCGTCTGCAACATTCATGTGACTTTTTTTTATTTACAAGCACACATTTTTGCTCGCTACGCACCTTTTTTCGTTGACAACTCCTATATCTGCATCAATCATCAGTATCCAATCAATGTCACGAATACTAAGGAGCGTCGCAACGATGCAATGACGTTGAAACACGACCTGTTAGTTAGTGTTCTGTAATCTCGGGAATAGAGGATTCGGTATTTTACTCTCTTTTTTCCTAGGCTAACCATTCGAAATGTCTGGTAAGTGTGAATAGGTTGAAGTGGAGTTACGGATGATACAGTGAACTCCAAATTGCCGTAGACAAGGTTAGGAACCGCGGCGCGGCGCTCTTGGGCAGAGACAACCACAGCGAGTGTGCAGAGCCCCTGCGTCTCTGCCCAAGAACGCTGCGCCGCAGTCCCGCCACTTGTCACTTGAAGTCACTGCAGTTAAATCGATGCGGAGTGTGTAAAAGAACAGCACAGAGGTTTCTATCCCTGAATCTGCAATATTGAAAACTTATTGGTTTTCTAGGCAGTAACGTGTCGAAATCTTGAACTAGTAATGCGAGTAGTGAAATATAATGAATTTTTCAATGAAAATCTACCAGTTCCTGCTTGCAAACATTCTTGTACATATCCGAATCAACGACGATGTACTTGTAGTTGTACCGTTTGCTATAGCATTCCATAGAAGTCATTGCTGTTGTGTAATTATCCCTGTCAGCCATCTTTCTCAGCACTGTGACGATTGCAATTTTCGCATTTGTAACCTAAACAAAATCCATGTTTTGTATGTGGATGCTCTTGGAAGGAATTCACAACCATATTTTGTAAGGATATCTACATATAAAACATAGCAACCTTTACGACAACTTTTCTTCAAAAATCTGGACTACGCGCGTGGCGCCAAATGCAAACGATAAGGAGCTAACTGTAAACGAGCTGATGAAGAAAGGAGCTCGGATACATGAGACCGTACCCAAATCCGGCGGAGGACCTAGGATACTTCTCTTCGGGTACAACTGATTCGGATATACCGATTTATTGATCGATTTTAGAAGTTTTCCCACTATGCTCCAATCCAGACAGAAATTTGCCTACTAAGGCAACATCAAGAGGCTAGTATTATTTAAAGAATGGCTAGCGTTGGCCCTACATATGCAGAAAGTACTAAATCACGACAATATGTATTATGTGGATAGATGACTACATATTTTGCGAATTCCAGAAGAAAAAGATCTTTTTTCATTCGAGGATTGAACAAGCTTACAATTTTGTGATCACTGAGAATTCCTCCCACAACGTATCGATCACGTTCTACGCTCAAATTTTGCAACGACACCAGAGAATATTGTGGGATTTCAACTTCAGGAGAATCAAATCCAATATGAAGGAAAGCTCCAATCACAATAAACATATTTCTCCTTGATATGGCAGTGTTTCCGTAGGTGTGTATCATCGTGCGGGAAAGAGGGGCGTAACCAGATGGTTCTGATTGGCGCACTCGGGCCGTCCGTCACGCCCATATGTTTGAACTCGAACGGCGTCAATCCCGTACACGGTCTATTTGTGCTTAGCGCCGTACAAGCCCAAACAGGTGGGCGTGGCGGGCGGCCTCAATGTACCAGTCAGGGTCGCTTGGTTACGCCCCTTCTTCCCTCATGATGATACACACCCTGTTTCCGTCTAAGGAATGTGAGTGCTAAAATCTATGTTCCTTTCCAACTAAGAACCAAAAAGTGCTCTGTTCTCATTGTTATGTTGACCTTTTAATGCATCAATGAATGAAAGCAATGAACAGATAACACTCAGGACGTCTCTGTCGGAAATAGTGCAAGCTGGCGCATCATCGGGTCGATGGCACACTCATGTAGCAACGGTTTGGCTGCCTCATCGTTACTACTAAGGCAACGGTTATCCCCGAATATTTCATTAATATTTCTTGGAACAACCATGGTGTAGTGTTGAGAGCTCTCTACGAAAAAGGAGAATAGGGATTCTCTGTATGGGATTTATTGGGTTGGGCAATAAGTTCGTGCGGTTTTTTCATCTCAATTTTTTAACAGGAACCAAACCTTGTTTGAGAACGTATCAGTAACCATTTTGTAGCACTTAATTTAGTCTTTGTTAGCTTCCTAACCAATTTCCTCAATTCTCGCCACACCTCATTTTCTGTCGCCTGGAATGTGAAGCACCATTTCGACAAGGACGACCACCTCCGATCACTCCTACTGTTTGACTTCTATGGTGGATCGAATGCAACTCAAAAGGCAACTGGTATCAACGACACGTTAACAGAGCCCTTACTGTTAAAAAAACAGCGCAAAAATGGATGTTCACCTCAGAGAGGTTAATTTTAGCCTAGAGGATGTCCACTTTCCAAAACTGGAGTTTGAAGAACAGTGAGACGTTTATCCGCCAGGTTTTGCTCCAGATGTAAAGAATATCTACTAAGAACGTTGAATTCCAGCGACATATAAATTCAACTGATTCAGTTCGCGAAAAAAAAAACTCCGAAGGGCTCAGTACGAGGTGACTCCTCACATTGAACAAGAGCGTCGCCTCTGGGGAAAGTCCGTCTAAACGGTCCGACATGCTAGAATGAAAGGTAATTTTACTCATACAACCTCTGCAAGCCTGAAGCAGTCCTTAACCACTTGTTTTGTCATATTTCTTGGACGATTTCTAGAGTCCCATTGAGAAGTTGCAGTTGAGAGTCACAAATTTGGTCGTTCCAAACAATGTGGCTTTTTATGGAAAGGAAACCGAGGAGCTGCTCCATCTCTGATAGCATTATTAGTGAAGGAAAGCGGCTGCATAACTCACTTGTTGCTGATTCATGTTGTTCCTGAAAAGCAGTACTTTCAATGCTCCTGATAAACCGCACGAACTTATTGCCCAACCCAATATTTGGGGAAATGTGATTATGATTTTCTTGTACACTTCGCACATGTGTATACATAGTACACTAAATAATGTAAAACAGTACCTCAGCAGTTACATCAATTAGCGATAATTCCTTGTCCAAAAAAAAAAGACGAATCGCCTAGATGTTGCTAATTTTTTCGTTCACAGTGTGGGTTTGTTTGACATTGGCTACGATCCTTTGTCAATGTTGATACATCATCACCATCTTACACGATGTCCTATCTCTTATTCAAACATCATGCAAAGGCGTGCACAGCAGGTTCAAGGCCTGTGAGGACACTTTAGCAACGGGCCAATGGCGGTCGAATAGCATGCAGTTGGGTTTAGCTTATAAGAGCAATTTACATTAGAAGCATGCGTTCGGTGCGCATGGTATGCAAATAACGCGTGCGTATACAGCTTCGCTGCGTTCACGCGGTATTTTCATGTACTAAACGGTGCTGAGGTCAAGCGTCACTCTCTAAGCTACACTATAATATTAATTACCGTGCTCATCGTTGCAATCGTCGCGGTCCTTATAACTGTGTTCATACTTCCTCGCGAGGCGATGATCGTCTTGGCGACGATCATAACAGGCGCGACGCTACGTGTAGCGAAGCCGACGCGCAACGCGATCACACCATAGCATCGCGTTTCCTACTATGCGATGCAAATTGAGCCTATCGCGTCGTTTTCGAAGAAGATAATATAAACAAGATACGAGGGGATACAGTACGTCGCGTCGCGAGGTTGAACGCCAACTACTGGGTGTAGAGCGTTATACCTAGAAAAGGCGGTGGGACCTAGTTCTGCGATTGGCCGTTCGCGTGGATTGACCAATCACAGAGCTTGCCCGCCTCGCTTTCCCCAGGCAAATTTACGTGCAAGGACGTGTATCAGCGTTGATCTTATCGATTGGACAGGACAAGATGTGTTCACCAGACATTGCCGCTCTGGTGGGCAGCCAGGAGAGGTGGTCAAGACGTATGCCGCAATGCGACCGCGTCGCACGCTCATGCTTCTTAAATCCGGCTCGATTTTTCAAATTCGACGCAATGAGTGGCATTGGTGGCCACCTCCTTACGGTCTGTTGGCCCGGACAGTATTCATCTGTTCAAGCCAAGCTTGGAAAACTTGTCAATTTCTCCCCAGCGCTGCTCGTACCTTTCAGGTTTCAACCGCGACGCGCACATGAATCGACCAATCACAGCCCAGCAGCGTACCTCTTGTCACGCAGCCGGCAGCCAGCACAGCTTGGAGCGTGTCCCGCCCCTGCCCCAAGGAGCGGGTACTTGGACCCTGCCAAAATTGGGGTTTTCGTCGATTCTGAATCTTCTGTTGTACATTGTTGGAATCAGCGTGGCGAGGAGGTCAAGAATCTGCTGATGTCGTCGACATGAAAAACGATGTGGGGTCCTGCCTTTGATGGAGAGGGCATATTTTGCTCAGACAGTAAATTCAGTATGAATCAGCAGAATCTGGGAACATCCTAAGGGATGTGCTCATACCTGAAATTAAAAGCAGAAACATTATACCTGTTCCACATTGCTAGGTGAGCTGTGTCTCTGTGGAGAGAGATAGAACACAATCCCAAAAACAAAAAATACTGCACCAATAATGTATCGCAACCCTGAATGGAAAGCAATGCTTCGACTATGACATATTCATCCTCAGAAAGAAACTAACCAGTAAAACGTGGTCGAGAAGCCATCGTTCATTCACGACATTGCAGAGGTGTCTGGCCGGAAAGGGCAGCCAGTGTAGCTGAGGCGTTATCACGTCAAGATGTGTCACGTTTTGTCGAATCACCGTTCTAACGAGTGATTTCATGTGTTTACATGTTGAACGTGTGTATCCTTGTTTACTCACACTCAAACGCAACTTTACATTTGAACAATGCTCATCGCTTGTATCCAATACATTCAACCTTGAAAGAAAAAGCGGAAAAAGATAAGGGCAATTTATACTGCATGCGTGCGACTGACGGGCGTGCGTCTATATGATGAAGAATAGGGGCTAGTCGCATCGCAGTCGCAGCTCGGGCGCACGCGTCTACAGCCTCGCAGCGGCCGCGCATTCTTTTCATTGAGAATTTCATGCCGCGCTGACCGGTGTTCGTGGAAAATCTTTCGCAAATGGATGCGTGCGTCTGACTAGTCGCATCTGGTATAAATTGCCCTATATGCGTCCCTATCCGTCCACCCTGATAAGGGCAATTTATACTAGACGCGAATTGCGTGCAACTTTCAGACGGACGCATCCAGTTGCAGAAGATTTTCTATGAGGACCGGTCAACACGGCATGAAATTCTAAATGAAAAGAAGGCGTGGCCGTCGCGATGCCGTAACGCGTGCGACTGAGTTGCTACTGTGATGCGACTGGTCCCTATTCTTCATCATATAGTCGCACGGGTGTCAGTCGCACGCATCTAGTATAAATTGCCCTATATCCAACAGTTTATCCATACCCTTCTTACACGGAAATGCAGCACATTGGCGAGAGCTAAAGGTCTGAAATTGGGTGGCGATACATTTGATGGGAGTGTGTGCTATGTGATCTCGATGATAAGTAAGAGGAAGCAGCTCGGCTACGAAATTTTCACGTCTAATTATCGTTTTCGGACCTACATATGAATTTTTCTTTCAAATTCACTGATTTTTTAACGATGAACTGTTCTACAATACTACCAAAGTTAATGCGCATAGGAACCGTCGACTCATGCTCGCATTCCCAAGTAGGAATTCAGAGAAAGGCATAAGCCGTGTTCATACTTCGTCGCGACGCAGCGATCGCACAACAGCATTCTGTCCAAGAGCGGTTGGTCCCGAGTGGATGCATGCGCATGCAATGACCTCAGATTATGGAAGCTGGTGTCTATCCTCGCGATGCGACGTCCGTAGCGGATCCTGATCGCGTCCTGTTTATATAACTTCCTTCGAAAACAAGGCAATGGATGGAATTCGCGTGAAAAGCGTTATACCTGGGAAGGGCGGCGTGGAAATGCTCTGCGATTGGTCAACTCACGACACCGGCCAATCGCAGAGCTCAGGCCCGCTGCCCTCTCCAGGTATACCGTGCCACACCCACCGAATTCGCATCGCGCCTGCTAGCAGACGCGATACTTTTGTTGAAATTTTGGACTGCAAGCGGCCGTTGTTTTATTGTGTTTCTTGCTGTTTAAAACCATTGGAATCTGAAGACTTTTCGTAAAAACGCATAATGATTTACGCTTACTCTAAGTATGGCTAGGTATGTACGTAATTTTATGTGAGTACGTAAATTTGCAAAGCTTTGGATGGCGCAACTGCTCCAGACGACGTCTTTGCTATCCGTCGGTACACAACGCCCATGTTGAAGTCGTCGTTGTGATACCATCACTTCGCGGAAAAGTGTAAACACAGCAGTAACTTCACGGTTTATCGCCAATTTTACATTCTATGGATCTGATGGTATATTCCTTGTCATTACATGTGGAAAAGTGCTCTGGTAATTCTTCACTATTGTGCTTAATAAAATTTTCATGTTGTTGATGACTAGTCTGTATATGTAGGCAAAGAAAGAGCATTTCGTTTGTTTTAGTCAAAACATTTTATTCAAACATTTAATTGCACTCATTGTTCTGGAAACTAAGCATAGACATCAAAATCTTCAGAAATTACAAATTACTTACTGTACTGAGGGATGAATTCTCGATTACTTAATTATAGAAGAAAATTGCGACTGTGACCTACAACGAGAAAACAAGAGAGTTTCCATTGAAGGAAAAAAAACTTGCTACAACCACTAGACACTTCGTTGAAAACTTCTCAATGGCCTATTTAAATTTTATGTGAATCAAACATTGTCGGTACTAACGTAGCTATTCCTTATGGAGTCTCTGTAGTTGTTGTGTCTGGAATGGAATAAAGTGCAGTTTTTATTGTGGAGGAACTTCTGCCGACTCTACCTGGGCACTCTTTTACGCATTCGCCTTTTTCATTCCTGAAGAAGCCATTTTTACATTTGCAGCCGGCGAAGCACGATGGTTGACAAAGAATCTGATAATGTTACTTATATAAATAAAAAGGGCACCACGCCAACTGGTGTGAGCATTCGATTGAAATGGTGAGCGTTACCAGTGCAACTGTTGGGTTTGGAGCAATCTTCCAACTGGCCCTCATCTTACTTCAGTGCTTGTTATCATAGAATTCGCTCTAGAGTCCTATCTACGGAAGGCGCTAGGTTTGCTTAGGTTCCGATGAATCCGGACTTGTGTTTCCCTAGTTAGTATTTTTTTTTTTTCGTTATTGGTTTTTCTAGTTACGAAGTTAAGCACGTGCTGTTTCAGTTTTTTTTTTCTCGTTATTGGGTTTTTTTTAATTTACGAAGTTAAGTACGTTGCTGTTTCTTTTTCTTAGTTTTATTGTACTATCTCATATCACTGTTCGAGTTTCAACTATTTTTGTTCAAAGGCGCACCATAGAGTGCATTCAAATAAATAAATAAATAAATAAATAAATAAAATTACGATTAACAAGTACATTGTAATGATAATGCAAAAGCGACAGTGAAATTGTTCCTGACCGGATGCGGATCGTTGCATGCAGGTTCGCAAGCCTTCCCACATGCGTCATATATCTCATTAGGCGGGCATTCTGCTGCAACAGAAACCATTCAACGGGCATCTGTTGTAAGATAAAGCTACGATGAACTCGAATAAAGCTATAGTCCTTCTGGAAAACGTAGACGGATTCAGTGACTGCAGAATCGCGGCGGGACCTGAACGAGAGCTGAGAAGGGAGCATTTTCCAAGTGAAAGTGTCGAGTAGGTCCCGCCGCGATTCTGGAGCCGCGACACTATGAAACCGTGAGCGCAATCCGTCTATCTTTTCGACAAGGACTGTACAGAGCAGTGGCGGACGCAGCGGTCCCTCCCCCTCCACCGAGATTCGGTCGTCAAGTTTTTAAAATTACTTCACAATTCAAATAAAAAATCTTGTATCATAATAGTTTATTTTTGTTTGTTTATTTTTGTTATTATTTTCAAATAGTTTTTATCAATCAGTCACTATTATATTCAATATTTTTATCAATTTTATTTTTCATCTAGGTCCCCAAAATAGCCGGCGACCCCACTTTTTTCCAACCCCCCCCCCTCCCCGTCCCGCCCACTTTCTGCGTCCGCCACTGGTATGTGGAATATGAATATCCCATGCGATGCTATTTTGGGTTGCACGATGTTTGCGCGATATTTGCATGAAGCATGCATGACGTGAACTTGTCGCAAATCCCTAACTCGATCTTCTTATTCATACAGTGGCCATNCCCGCCCACTTTCTGCGTCCGCCACTGGTACACAGATACTTGAAACAGTTTACCCAAAAGGTCAAACTTACGTTCAGCATGGCCGTAAACCAGGACAAACAGAAGAACCTGAAAATTTGGTAATTTACCGCTTCAAGTTAATAACATCTCCGGCAAACTGCATTACTAGAACAGGCATCACTCCATTACTTATTACTTCCATGATCCCATGGTGGATTTACCGCCTATGGTTTACCATAAACGTATTTCAAACTTATGAAAGTAATAATTTTGATTGCCGAAATGACATTTCAATTTTATTCCATCATGGAAGCATCAACAACCCGTCACACGAACACCCACAAAATGCCGGTAGAACTATAGGCCCAAGTAAAGCATCCAGAATTACACATACTCGTTAATGTACCTTACTTTATAACTTTTAATTGTTTACAGTATACAGTTTTGATTTAATTGTTACCATTCTCGTGAGAAAAATTCCTGCTAATCATTAAAATTTCCAAAACTGCTGGGACACGTGAAACGTAGTTTTCTTCGCAAAAGCTAATAAACTGATCAAACGCATAGCTACAGGAGTACACCAGGAAAGTTCCTGGATACTGCGACATCTTGGGAACTTTTCTTTGTATTTTGGGAAAAGAAGAAGAAACTGACCAATACAACGCGGAGCATGGCACAAGTAAAACTCGCAGGATTTGAAAGTCTGAAATTCAACAGATAGATACATATGTTATTATTCCGAAGGAAACTCCTCCCAGAACAAGTTATCAGATCGAATTTAAAACTTGCTCGACCTGAGCTTATTGGCAACTTGCTTTCTCCCTTTCTTGCTGATAAGTTGTCAGTACAAAGCCTGTCGACAACTTACTAAGCCAATGGCCGCCCTGTTTGGGAGTTGTTCACAGGCTTAAGGACGACAACTTGCCGACGAGAAAGGGCGAAAGCAAGTTGTCAACAAGCATTGGGTCGAGCAAATTCCAGATGCAATCAGACAACTTGTTCTATGAGATCCTAGGAATGAAATAGCGGAGAGATAATGTGTACCTATATTTAATTCAATTTTCACAAATATGGAATTGTCACGCATCGAGGAATGAAAGAGTGATGTGAATGACTTCATGTCGTAACTACTTGTAACAATAGTTTTGGCATGAGGTAGACAACATGTAACCAAGGAAATGAGAAGAATTGGGATGCAGTTGTGAACATTCAATACGGTGGATCTGGTTCATTTATGAACGATCTCGTCATGGTTCTGCATTCACCCAACTTGTGATTTGCACTTAAGGAGTGAAAAAGGTAATAGCGGATCATACGATGAGTCATTGGATGTGATTATCGCTTTATGGAGTGCAGCACTATGGTGGCATCACTTATTTTTGCGGTATTTTGCTGCTGTAGCTGTGGATTTTCGCACGAAACCCTACTTGCTAAAGACATCCGAATCGGCTTAGTTTCTACGCTGTGTCGCTACGAGAATCTGGCTCTAGGCTTAACTACTAAGCCCTAGAAACAAGAATAGAACGACGTACAGCCGTCATGACGTCTCGAATTTCGCAGTGATGCTTCAAAAGCTTTCCATCTGGGACGAAGCCTACAATTCTTCGAGCCTGTACTCACAGCAGACCGTTCAACTACGGGTCGACCAGTTTTCGGGGCAGGGATACGACGCGACAGGTAATTATTATAGGAGGCAGATACTGGAAATTCGGATCTTTCTCGTAGGCCTTCAACATATCACTCAAAGAAATGAATGCTCGTAACATGGATTGTAGAGTTGTGCCATGGACAAATAAGAAAAAAATCGATGATGCTGTTTTTCAGCCAACTGTTTGCTTGCGCAATCGCTTATGTACTTTTTTGTGGTGTATACATGATTTCTGTAACGAATGAAAAGAAACCCACACTGGAGAGAACGCAGCAACAACCAAACAAATTAATGACTGGGAAATTTTCCCAAAATTAGGAGTTGACGAAAATTTCGATTTTCCAGAAAAATAGGTGGCAAACAACAGAATACATGGAAAATAACAAGAAGCAGTGAAAATAGATTTAAGAAAATATTCTCAGACATCCCAGGAATTGCGGCCATGTGTCACTTTGGATCAGATTAGTTTAGGGTTTGAGGGGGCATCTGGTTGTTGTTCGGTCGCTATTCAGTCGCCATTTGTCTGCTATTCGCTTTTCGTGTTGGGACCGAATAGCAATCAAAGACCGACCGACTGGTAAAACAAAAGCAACCAAGCAGCACTTGAATAGAAATGGAGTCAAAAATTTTAGGGTGTAAAACTATAGATGCGCGTTTGTCGGTCAAACAGAAATTATTTTAAAAACAAGGACACAGCATTTCAGTCCAAACTGTATTTACCTTCGGTACTGGTAAACCTCCGCCATATTTCGGACAGAGAGCAAGTGCCTTACTGGAAGAATTTACTGCTTCGTGAGGGAAAATACTGGCTCACTCAAGTTATGACCTCAACGCAGTTTTTGAACTTTTTTCTGCCCAGGAAAGCTATTGAAAAAGTATGTACAGTAGGCGTCGGTGGCGGTGACCCGTCTGCGGCCACGAAAAGCACGCGACGCGACCGCATCGCTCACACTAGAATCGTCGCCGCAGTGGCGTATCTGCGTTTTCTTGATAGTTGTTCATCACATTTGATGATAGCTAAAACGAAAACTAACTGACTATCAAGAAAACCCCATAATTTGATGTCCCGGAGAGGACTTTCGCTCGAGCGGCGCGGTCGCGCCGCGTTCTTTTCGAGGCCGCAGACGGGTCACCGTCATTGACGCCCACTGTAAGTGATCGCCTGATAGTGCCAAGCCTAGGCTATACCGTGGCCATACGGACGATTTCCTGGTAAGTAAGTGGAAGCACACAATGGACAGTCTTCGCTGAAGTCGCTGTCTGACTGGAGCAGTGTAGCTGTATCCACTAACTCGAGAATGATGAAACAGACAAGACACGAGATCAATATTTGCGTAGGTACTTTCTTCAAAAAAAAAGTCCACCGGAACCTCATAATCAATGCGGAAGAACGTTAACTGGATTAAGCCGAAGAGAGTTCACTAGTTCAACGAAAAAATGAATAAGAAATTGCTAAGGAAAGTCGAAGCGAATCGTTCTGTCGTGGCTAGCTCGGTCTCAACGGATTAGAGGATTTTGAAGACAAATCTGCTCCAAAGCTATTAAAAAGGCGGTGTTCCGATTCTGGAAGATAATAAAGTCATGTGAACGCGTATATCATAGCTCATTCATTTTTTCCACACCTGTGTCTCAAAGAGTAGCTTTTGCGACTATCTAGATAATTATATTTTTTCATTAAATAAAAGGGAAGAATACGGCAGAATTCTTTCGGAACGAAAGGCCATGGGAAGTCGTTATTGCCTGGACGCTACTGAACTTTCATCGAAACCACTACCACTATAGTGGTTTCGCTGGAAGTTATGTAGCGTCTTATAAGTGTTCCAACGGGACTGAGCGCTCACTTTAGGAAACCGCGTGGTTTTGCACAAGGAGCTGTTTTCAGGCTGTCAGAGGAAATATTTGTAAATATCTGTCGAAATTTATTGACCCGAATTTAATGCACTTTCACGTAATATCCACCCCGCGCAAACCTTTCCTGTTTTTGATGTGATTTGGTGGCCATATTCAAAACTATAACAGATCTGGGATGAAGGGATGGGAAAACAAATGATGAACCCACTCAGGATGTCAAGAAAAGCCTGACATGGAGAGCAAAGTTGCTAATACATAGATCACAATGCACACTCTTGCCTATTTGTGCCAATTTGACGTTTACTTACAAAAAATTCAGCACCGATGGTTGCTTTTGGTTAAAAAAAGAAACCCTTGAATACTTATGACTCCGATGTGAGTAACTGGTTTGAGGTGGCTATTAGAGTGTGAGGGTGTAAAGAGAGACGATATGCTCGCAGGAAATCAAGCAGCGTACGGCAGCACTTGCCACATCAAATAGCGAACGATTCACGGGTTTACTTGATGGCACGACAAATCAATTTCCTTTTTCCATCAGCGTTGAAATGATTTATTTCCTCCAGAGCGTCAATAAGTCGAGCCAACTTTCCTTTGTTAGGAATCGAAGTTTCACCGAACTTGAGAAACTCATGAAAAAACGAAATTTTCTAGGATCTCTTAAATATGTATAGGGCAATTTATACCAGATGCGACTTGTGTGCGACTTTCATCCATTTGCGTAAGATCACGCATCTATTTGCGAAAGATTTTCTATGAAGACCGGTCAACGCGGCATGAAAATCTCAATGAAAAGAACGCGCGGCCGTTGCGAGGCCGTAAACGCATGCCATTGAGCTGCGACTGCGATGCGACTGGCCCCTATTCTTCATCATATAGACGCACGCGCGTCAGTCGCACGCATCTGGTATAAATTGCCCTTATAAAACACCACCAAATTCCAAGGAAGGTTTTCTTTTGAAGTGGTAATTGAGCACACATCCGTTTAGGGAAGTGTATAAATGTAAGTAGCTATGTAATGTAAAAGGAGATCTATATGGTGGGAGGGCCGTTCAGCATGATTCCTAAGGTCATACTTGAATGCTTCTAAATGGTCTAGGGGAGCTTGTCAGAATTCCACGTCGCTGACTTCACACCATGCTGATATTCCGTGAATTTGTTACGAGGTATACACATTTCAGTGTGTTTTTGAGTGCATTCTAATAAATAAATAAATTTCAGGTAAAATTTCACTCCATTTTTAACCTGCCCCTAATTATACAGGTATGTATCGGCTCACTTATCCATGCTAAGTGGGTGCATAAGAAAGGAAGGAAGAGTTCCGGCTGTGTATACGCATATGCTGGCGCGCTCCACAGATAACCAGGAACATACTCATTTTTCCTCCGTCAATTTGAAAGCTGGTGAAATTCCTTGTGCCGATAGAAACTCAGCCATCAATTATCCATCCCCTCAAAGCCACTCTTCGTTTTGTGGAGGTTCCTTATTTTCTTCCATTATTGTGCCATACAGGTTGTTGAAGATCACTTTTTATTGGTCAACGTTTCGGCAACACGCCGCTATCAAGACCTGGAAGTGGATCCTGAATGATGGAAAGATGAAAAAGGGACACGAAAAGTCATAAAGTCTGAGAAAAACTATCACAGCTAGACCGAAGGTATTTTTTATCCAGCTGATGACCAGCTGTAATGGCTTTCTTTTCCGGAAAAATTAATGCGAAAATTCCGCAAAAATGAAAGATGGCACTTTGGAGGGGTATCGCGCCTCACTCACTGATGTTTACCAGTACTAGGATCTGAATTTGGATTTGAGATTAATTTGAAAAGTGAGTGACAGTGAATCACGTACATCTCTTATGCTTTCCTCTGAAATGTCATTATTTCCGCCACTTTTAGAAAGACCCCACTTTCCCGGCATCGTTTCCTGAAAGTGATTCAGTGGATATCTGCAATAATTGGGACTGAGTGGCACATTCCCGACTCTTCATTGATGTTCAGGAAATTTCATTTCAAACCTATGTTTAGAGCCGTTTTCATCGCCTCCCATGGCCCAGGGCTAGGATTCCCGGACACATAACCGGGCCAAACCGGGTTAGCAAACCAAGTTTTCCGCCGTGTGTTTCCCAATATCACGTAATCCATAATCACTGATGTTAACCATCGTTGGTTTGCATGGTTAAGGTTTCATGAATCCCAGCTCAGATGGTAGGCTAATTTGAATGTGACTGTATGGATGGTCGATTTCTATACTCTACCTGGCGATGTCTACCCTAATGAGGGCCGCGTGTTGTGCAGATAAAAATAGAAGAATTTTACCATTTACCGATACAAGTTTTCATCCATCGGGCTGCTATCACGTTCCAGAAGTGCACGTAGAAAGTGCAGTAGAACTTTTCATTCAAAAACATGTGAAACAAAATTCGTAGTCTTACCCTCTGTCTCGTTTCACTGGTTTTCGACTATTATTAAACATTGAAAATCGTGCTGAATTGTTTTTGAAGCTGCTTTTTGATGATAAGATGGTCAGCAGTTCTGAACGCCTACGAAATCTCTGCTTTTCATTTCTCAGGTAGCATGAAATATACAGGTTAGAGGAAATTTAGATTGGGAAAACTAGGCACTCCTACCAATTCAAGGAAAAAAATTCAAGTTTGACCTCAGGAGGTTATCCCTGTGCAGGCAAGCTAGTGCAACACAAAATTTTCCTAGAAGTTTTCTTTGCCTTGCCAGGTTGTTATGGTGAAAAACTTCAAGGAAAACTTGAAGGCAAAGAAAACTTCTATGAATTCAACACAAGATGCCCAGGTTCAAGGATGAACGAACATGGAATTTACTATAAAATTTTCCGTTTCCCGTTTAACGCCCATTTTCAGAAGTGTCTTCTCGGCTTTACGCGATTTCAAAATTTATTTCCACACACCGCAGTCGTAGAATTCATGAACCCTCCCACGAAGGCGATATTCTACCAGTAAATCCAGAATGGACAAGTTTTCCACGCAGAAGTGGTTCCTTCTTGTTACATTGTTTTGTCACAACAGCGTTGTTGAAGGCAGTAAAGTGCAAAAAGTCTTATCCAGAAAATTTGGGAGTTCTGGACTCTCTGAGCGGCCATACTCTTCCCAGAACGCTTACATGTGGCAAACCCACAAAAGCAAAACAAAAACTTAGTCACCTTCCCGTTTCTTCCCTATCAGTAAACGGAGGAAAAGTAAAGAGTAAGACCGAACAAGAGAGAGTAAAATTTTTGTGAGTGTTATATTTGATGCATCCAAAAACATATATCTTATGCTTGCTATGTGTCCGGAGTCTAACGAGTCGAATCTGGTCGAATCGCGCGGTTAGGGTACAGAATTGCCAGTGTTTGCTCTCAGGTTTGCGATTGACGCACTATGGCCAGGTTTTCTTTTGCTTCCGTACCACGAAGCAACACCCACGCGATTTGTGTTCCACGTGGATTCGCCGCGAGGCAAAGATCGAAAGAGTTCTTTTTAGCAACCGGAAGTTATTTTCAGACTATTTCCTCCATCTTACCATTTATTTACTTGTTATTTCGAGGTTGGGAAAAATACTTGATATTGAGTAATGCCAGCAATAAAGTACATTTCCAGAAAGGGTTTAATTGCTCTGGATATAGCCTGCTTTGACCGCGACGATGCACTGTTGAGTACTTGTGCATTTTCGCTGCTTTTCTCATCACCCTCCCACATTGCTGTGCACTTTGCAGCATTCTTTCACTCTCTGGCGCTTCTCCGAATACCGTCTCTAGTGAAACAGACTACAGCAGGGATGTTATATAATACATATATTCGGCTTCTACTAGAATGTGGAACCTCAATCTCCAATCCATACACAAAGAAAGATACTCAAGCACCTGAAAGTGTCCAAAATAATTTTACCAGAAAGCTTATGCTTAGAGTATACAAATAACCCTATTCCAAAATCCCACCTGGAGTTGAACGCAATAACATCTTCAGCCCATAATCACTGAAAAATCACTTGTGTAACGTTTTTACGTCACTTGAACACCGGCGGAAGACTTTTGGGTCACCCCGTACATACCTGGGTAGCTCACAAGTGTGTCCGTGACTTTGTCTGCAATTACGGCTGCTGCACAGCGTTCGGCAGCTGATCAGTGGGTGTGTAACATCTTGAGGGAGAACGGGGCGTGTTACTGTTTTGCGGTTGGTTCGTTCAAATCCTCCTCCCGCCCATCACGGCTGACTCGTTCCCTTCGCGCGCGACTCCACTATACATGACTATGCAAAATTTGAATGCGACCGGGACAAGTTGATCGTAAAGGGCGGGAAGACTCCGCCTCGTTTTCCCTCACGATGATACACACCCCTGATCAGCTGGTTCGATCGATGGGAGGATATCATAGGATGAAACTGGGTGTAGATTTTACCCAAGGATGAGCGGAGTTCCGGTTTTCGGAAGTTGGAAGTTTCTTAATTCTGGCGTCATGCAAGTATAGTCAACTCCAAATGTCCGCAGACAAGAACTGGGGCCGCGGCGCGGGTCTCTCGGTGTCTGCTGCACGGATTCAGCGTGGCATGCAGGACAGAGACGCGGAGGAAAACCGCGCCGCGGTCCCAACTCTTGTCTGCGGACATTTGGGGTCGACTATATATAGCTCCTGGGTTCCTGAAGAATTTCTTCTAGCTTGCGTATGCGAACTCAAAGATACTGTTCTTGCTCCCTCCAAATTTCTTGTATTTCAAGTCTCCCTGAAGTTCTGACTTCCAATCTTACGCAGTACTTCCGCTCATCCCTGAATTACATCATACATGTACTAGAACGCAAGAAGAAAGCACAAAAATTAGATCAAACCAGAAGCTGAGCCGACCGATACCATGCCGCGGCCGTAATTGCAGACAAAGTCGCAGACGCATTCCCTAGTGTATCCGACCGTACGTGATTACGGTTTAGAGCCATTATTTCGCGATTTCTTTACGATTTGCGACTAACCTTAGTCAAAACATTTCTTAAGTATGTACAGCTGATTAGCTCCTTTCACTTTGAAGAACCTTTCATTCTTGGTGATAACGAAAGGCTATGATCCGTTGTACTTGAAGACGGTGTGCTGCTAAGCTCCATGATTGGTCAGTTCTCGCAATCGGCCAATCGCAGAGTCTACCTGCTCCTGCCATTCCAGGTATAACGCTCCATACCCCAAACGAAGAAATTGCCAGCTGCGAAGGGTAGCGAGTAGAAAAACCAGGGCGGGCAAGCCCTATGCCAGCTGAAAGTGGAGCAATTACTGTAGTGTTTGAAGTGAATTAGATAAGAAGAAAGTGAAGCGGTTCTGAAGTTCCTCCATCCCCCCATAAGTGGCGGAAGTCGCCCAAAACTCCGTGTCTGGAATTCGCCGGCAGGAAGAAGCCGCTCCGTCGACGACCTGTCGCTCGCCTCGCCCACGACCTGATCATTTCACCTAATACCCTGTTCATTGTTTGTCTCTGCGCACGTATCTTTTTCGCTTTCCTTCACGTTGGGCTCCCCGCGTCTTCCCCCGCCGTTGTCTCCAGCGTCGGGACCAGTTCCTGCGGGTGGCTAGCGCGTCAATTGCGCAAGAATCTCGTCCTCAAGGAACGAGTTTACGGCTACATACACTTCACACGCCACACGTACGCCACATAGAACGTCAAGCCCACGTCACGCCGCCTGTAGCTCCTGTTCTGAGGATCCTTGGCCCGGGTCCGGAATCGCGAGGCTAGCGCGGCACAGCAGACGTTTTTACACTTCGCTCACAGCTGCGCTGACCTATTTTGAAGCGGCGCGAACGGCGTTTCATGGCTAATTTCGGGGAGAATTTCCACAGACGATTTCCACAATTGTGAAGAGCTCCTTCACATTTGTTCGGTGTCTACAATGCTCTTCCGATCACAATAGCCGTTGTTGATGTTTGCAGCAGTGATTTTGAGTAAACACAATCTGCTCAGCTCGTCTGAGAAGTGCTGGTATTTGTGAATGAGGAAATCAGGCTACGGATGCTTCCCCTTACCGCTCTCGCCTCGTTTCACTTTCTTTTCACGCTTACACTTACTCTTTCTTGTTCATCCTCGCCACTATTACAACGTCATTCTGCCACGGAGTGCACATTCCACTTCAGCAGCGTAATTTAATGTTCTCCCGGTTAATTTCTTTCTGTGTTTCAAGGATTCTTTGCAGATTTTCCCTTTGAATCTCTTTCCTCCTCAAATTTTGGTCTACAGTCAGCTTAACGCTTATTTCTGGATGCACCTAACTGTATTTGTGTTCTGCTCCCTAGTATTTACCCATCAGAAAAACGTCTTCTCTCTGACAAATTTCATTTCCGGCAGAGGCGGCTTTTGAACTGGACACGTGAGATTGCGGACATGACAATCCTGTTCCAGCATGCGTAAGCTCTCTAAAAAAGCTGCCGTACTCCAGAAATTGTTGCAGGGATACGGTCAATTTCTTTAGATACGAAATTGGAGCATGCAGCCTATGTCAGTGAAAATATTCCATGTATGCGAGTGAAATGATTCCGTTTCGGAAAAATCTTCTAAAAGAGAGTAGCTCCCTATTTGGAGAGCTTTTTCTCAAGAAGAAGGTTCGTTGAAACACCCAGCACAATATTATAAGGTTGTTCCAAAAGTCTTGTCCCAAATTTTACAATTTTTTAAAACAATCATAACATTACTGCTCATAGATGGAATTCTATGAATTTTATACGGAATTTTATAGTTCAAGAGAGGTAGAAATATTCTAGATTTCAGTTCAAAACCGAGAAATTCTAGATCGGAAGAAAAATGTTGGTGCAAGATTTTTGGCCTAACAGGCATACTCTGCAGGAGCGCTCAGGGTCTAACACTACTCAGAACGAACGTCTTCCTGCCTGTTTATTTGTTCATTTTCTTCGTCATTTACTTATTCATTCATTCATTTATTTGTTTATTCACTTATTCTTTTACTTACCACTCATGTTCTTGTTTCTTTCATTTCATTTTTATCTATTCATCATCCTTATCTTTATTTATTTTATCATGAAGCCGATCTTGATTGAGTTGCTATAATTTAAGACGCTCATTTTCATAAGTGAGTGAACACTGAAGCTCTTCTTGTTCAATCCGGAGTCGCTCGAACACTGCTCCAAAATGTGGAAACAAGGGGATGAAATGAAAAGCAGAAAAGAGGCAAATACTCTCAGTTCAACTAAGAAGTATTACCGATGTATGTAGGCAGGAGTTTGCTACAAGTATAATTGCAGTAAAGGAGCCAGTACAAAGTTCGATAGAGAACAAGCTTCTCGACATTTCGTACTTTTCCAGTCTTTAATGTTCTCTTGGATGTGCCCTCCTATACAGCTTCCGTTCTGGGGACGTGCTTATTTTTCCGCTTCTGTTTTTCGTTTTTCGTTCTACGTTTTACGAAATTTAGGAGCTTTCTCCTCCTCACCCCATATTTGAACTGTATTCATTGTCTGTTTGTCACTAAAATCTCTTAACTCAGGGTTTATGGTATCCTATCCTTAGTTTTAATGGCTTAATGGGTTTTAATTTTTCAAAGGCTCTACAGTTGAGAAACTGAAATGAAGCACAGCATCCTTACTATGCTTAGCCAAAATTTTATTCGTAGACAGTGAGACACTTTGGACTGAGGGAAAAATTTCGTTTTTCCAAAAAAAGCGAGAGCATAGGAGGCAGGGTTAAAATAAACTTTTGCAGTAGCTATTTACTTATTTATTTTTTTATTTATTTATTTATTCATCTATTTATTTATTCATGCACCTTAAAGAGCACCATTAACAGAGCTTTGAAGGAAAATTGGGACAGAACGAACTCTGAACAATAGAAGAATTGTGAGACTATATTTTCATCCTGAATTTCTAAGAAGGTGTAGTTATTGCCAACCAGTAGACTACAGGATGGTAAAACCAGAACCAGCTGTATCTCAATCCTTTATTTCCAATATCATTACTTGAATTCTTGTTTTTAGCCACTTGTACTTACGATTAATTTTTTCCTGGTAGACTTGTTTTCAAGATCTTGACCCTCCTTGGCGAGCATTTTCCCCCCCCCCCCCCCCTGTCTCTTACTGCCACTGCTAATTGTTACTGAGAAACCGTCACCCCAGACTGTTACGTTACGGTTCCAGCGCTTTCCTCAAACCAAAATTGAAGCTTACTACTAGGGTTCGTTATACAGCAATCCATCACCTCTCGTTCCCATGTCATTTGTGATTTTCCACCACTCAATACCTCGACCTCCGAAAGACGACGTTTCTCGGTGATCGATCGAAGTTCGTGGTGTGTTTCGCGAACTGGTTCCCCCCTTGCGATTTTCCTTAGACCGCCACACACGGGTGAAACCAACCACGTTCGCGTGCATTTGCAGCGGGAACAAGCTGATTCCCACTGGAAAAGTGCGCGCTATCAAGTGGAGTTTTCCAGTGTCGTAGGCGGCCCTGGGCACATATTTGTTGGCCGCCTTCTGTATGCCAAAGCGATTCGTCATCGGCCAATTAAACTCGAGAAGTCCAATATTAAACCAGTCACCCGGATGTTTATCGCTGTTCGCCTAAAGGAATTGTTTAAGCAGGGTCTGCTCAGCGTTTGCACAGACACTTTTGCACGTCATTATCAGTTTTGAACTCGTCGCTCAGCGTTTTCGTGTCAGCTGGGTGCGAAAACACTATTTTACAGTTGTTGTTTGTATTTAACAGCGTCTGAAACGGAAACAGGGCTGGTTATCCTTATCGCACATTCAGATCACCGCACTTTTCCGGCGAAGGACGTCCTTTCTCAAATTCACTCCAACCCGAACTCGTCATTTTTTTAGAGATTCTGAGAGTCTCTCTGCATGTTTTCGTTCAGACATTTGTGTTTTTTTTTTGATTTTTTTCTTTTGCAATATTCACTGCTACTGACTCTACTACGATGCACTCTTCCATATCCATCTATCGTCCTACTCCAAGCATTTTTTTTTTCAAATTCCGCGCTTTTTTGTATTTTGCAGCAACATACTTTTCGAAAAACACACACTGCACGAACAAATATTCCGTGGAAAAAACGGGCACTTTTTTTGCGATCCCTTCCTTGCCGGCCCGATGGATTGTTAAGATGACCCTGGGCTTGAAAACATCATTGGGATTAGCCAGGGTAAGCGTTTTACGTCCATATGAACGATGAGTAAACTTGGGATGTGTTAACACATTTACCTTGGTAATCTCAATCATACATGCTGGCCCCTGGTAAACGTGCCTATGTACTCAATTTCACCCTTTACGTGCCACCTATCAGCATGTTTATCCATAAGTGACTTTATATACGCATATATCTACCTTGGTAAATCATACTCATTGGTACAAGTTTACCCATACTTCTAATGATGCATCTGAGCCACAATTTCATTCCTGTCGATATTGAAAAAACAAACAAATTCCTCAAAACTGATTATTTTTGATAGGTGAAGTACAGCAAGTATAGACGGTTTTTGTCAGATTTTCCTTCTTGGTTAAATTTTTCCCCTTCCGCTGGCTTTTTTCTGAAACAACCGTGAAGTGGGCGGCAGGAATATGGACTAAGCCAGCTTAGTTCGAGATTCTTCTTTATTCCGCAAAAAAGTTACCTTTTAGAAGAAGCTTGAACATTAGGTTCAGTCTCTCTAAATTAGTAAGAAAAAGAGCTTATGCGAAGACAGTACACGTAGGTATGTACATATGAGTAAGATTGTAATAAAATTAACAAATCAAGAAAAAATAATGAACTCCTGAGTGACATATATGTATTTCGCTAACTGGACAGAGCGCTTTCACCTTGATCCGTCGGAATAACATTGAAATCATTGAGAAATTAGGTTTTTTTTCTAAACGGAGTTGAATTTTTGAAGTTTGAAGTTTGATTTCCTGGAGAAGTAAATGGAGGGCCTTCAACGGCACCTCCTGTGCACATTTTCGTACTAATTTTTCTCACTTCTGGCTTTATATTCTCTGTGGAACTCAGCTATTTACGCCGGCATCTTCTTGAATTATAGAAGTGCACTTGAATACAAAAACTCGTCTGGATGGATTTAAAGGCTTTGTCCAAAATCCTATTGGGGGTTTCCACATGAAAAGGATTTGGAGGCGCTTCTGATCACAACTCTAAATGTAATTACTTGCAAAAATGTCAAGAAAACCCTTTTCGAGCCTCAACTCTTGGGGAGCTTGTAGGGTGGGCCAAGGCTAGACTATATGGTTTCGCTTCGTTTTGAGTGTTTCTTCGGTGGTAATCCAGAAAGCGCACTTCTGTTAGAGAGCGGGTGATGACGAGCACTCACGAAAAGCACGAATCTCCTCCAAAGGTGTGCCTCTGCAGACGCATTTTTCGGGAACCTCACCCAGCTTGGCCAAGCCCATAGGCTCCCCGAAAATTTGGACCTGGGTCCGCATGCATCACTGAGTCTACCGAGAGTAAATTGACGCCTCCAAATTTACCCATCGTTAACACGGGAGTCAACACGTTCATCCTAGGTAATCTCAAGGATGCATCCACGCCTTGGGAATGATTTTCAGTAGTTTTGCACGAAATCAACAGTATTACATTTTTCACTGTTCATTGATCATTGTTTACATTGTTGTACTACTTACTTTTTATTTTTATATCACGTATGTCTGTTTTCTCTCCACCAGAAGTCAGAATTTGCAACCTTGTGTTGGTCTTCACAGTGTGCAAAGAACAAGCGTAAAATACGTATGTTTAAATCCCTGCTTCTGAACTCATTCCATCCCTGAAAACTGAAACTTGAGAATCCTTCTTCTTGATGTGAACGACATCAGCAGCGTGGAATTCCACGAATAGCAGCCGAATCTAGCCCCAGTCCACTTTGGGCGTTCTCTTCTTTAGCCCTTTAGCATCCTCCTCGGGCAATTTCCAAGCGCATCTGATTGGCGTCCAGCTTTTTGTGACGCGCTTCAGGATGACACTCTAGGGCGTCTTTGATGGTTGAGGTTCTCCAGTAGTAGAGGTAGTTTGACTGGTTTCCAAGTTACTTGGGTAGGTTTCCAGTGGTTAATAGCTATTTCACTATAGGGTGGTTAACCGACATGTTCGTTCAGAGGTGCAGAATGTGCACTGTGTCTACACCTATAATGCACGTATATGTTTTTTTTTTCATATAATTAACCCATCGACGATAGCACAACTCAAATTTATAGAAGAGTAACGAAAAGCAGGTTGTGAACAGTAAGGCAACACGAAAATAAGGGCGTGGTCGTTAGTGGATTAATCAAAGTTATGGTTTCTGCTCCAGAACGGCGAACACCATCACCGTTGATAAATTTCTCCAGAAATTCCCAAGATGTCATAGGTGTGACGAGTCGTTCCCCATCCACTTTTCTGTTGATGTTGTTTTCGGAAATCTATGTATACTAGCACAGAACGCAGTGATAATGATCGATTAAGTCAACTGAGTGACTGAGTACAAGGATTTCCGACCTGATCCGTGACTGTTTCGAATTCTTTTTTTTTATCCTTATAATGCTGGATTCAAAAAAAAATAGCCGGAAGTCAGACGTGAATCAAGATTTGAGAAGAGAGGTCTCGAAAAAACTCAATTTTTTTTTGCTTCAAATTATAGCATCGTGTATAGTAACAATTTCATATGTGCCATAGGAAGTTTTTTCACTTCTACTCTAAGAAATCATGCCAAAGATCCCATTTTTCGAATCCCTTCTTTTGAAAAGTTCGAATGCCGGGATGCAGCAAGTCGGCAACTCCTTGTGGCAGCTGTCGGAATGCGTCTCTAAATCCCTTCGGAAATGGGTGTTTCAACAAGAGGATTTTTAGCTGTTCTCTAAGAAAATATGTGAACCATCGTGGTGAGCGTCACCTGAATATTCTTGTGATGTTAAGATCTCAAAATCTATCCTGAAGTGACGCACTGACTCTAAATACTCTAGTTTTCTAATTCTACATGAAAATTCTTGAAATTTTGGCGAACAAACATCCCAGCGCTGATTTTCTCATCGTTCAAAAGAAAAAGATGCATGCGTGTGAATAATTGAAAGCCAAAAAGTTTGTTTGCATTGCATTAGTTAGCGTTTTGCAGTGTTTTTGAAATCTTTTTTTATTTATTGATGTTATTTTTGTTGTGATTTGTCACTTAGTGTTGAATTCCCACCTTCACATGAATGAATAATAAAGGTTATAATACTAAAAACAACATGCATTCATAGATAGTTTAAAAACACTATATTTCAATCTTCTAGGTTCATTGCCTCCTGTATATGTATATGGCTGTATGTACGTACCTAATTGCTATTTTACTTTGTACATTACATTGTCGCTTACTGCTTTTGCTGCCAAATCAATAAACATGGCCATCCGTTGTTCGGAACAGGTTCCGGCCAGCGAAAGCTATTGTCAGAGAATGATCGTAACTTATCTGTTCTTCTCCCATTAGCGAAAGCAACAAAACTACAACATGGCGTCATTTGCTTCCTTGTATCCTTTTCGTTTGGCATTTCAGCTAGCACTCGACCTTTGTGAGAATGATTTGGAGTAACGTTTCCTGGGTGCTCACAGCACAAAATCTCTTGGTGAAACTTTTGAGTTTCGCAACAGTAAATCGTTGATCTTCATCTTTGTAGTTGATTTTTACGATTTTCAAGAACGAAATCTGGGAATTGGATAGTTGTACCGGCATTTCATGTGGTTTCCTATGTCTGCTTCTGGCTATTATCTCCCATAATTCCACCAAATTCCATGGAACCCACGACTTTTCATGTGATCTCTTCCTGCAAGGAAGAGCTGTACCTAAACTCAGACCCTCACCAGAAATAGGTATTGAGATTTCACACGAAAAAATGACCATGCGACTGGTAACAAAAGCATGAATATGTAATTCCTCACAAAACTGTCCAAAAAGCCGTTTTTGAATCCATTCTCTATGAAGAATTACGGCTGCTCAGTGAGATATCTGCCACAAAGAGGAAAAAGGTGCTGGCCGTTTATCTGCATCACCTACTGCACAGCCTTGTGTCGGATATCTCAGTGGGAAGTTGATGATATCGATCGATGACAGTTTGTGCATTGTGACAGATGTCTTGGTAAGCAACCATATTCTCCACTTTAAATGGGGGTCAAAGACGGGTTTTTTCGCCCTTTTGTAGTGAATCATGTGTATCATCGTGACTAGCATTTCAAGGGAATTTTTGTCGCAGGAGAAATCCCAAAATCAATTTTAAGGTGAGGCACTGTCCTCATTGTCTCACCCTTGCTTCCCTCAACACAGAAAAATCTGAGCCATACTTGTCCCAATTTTATTTTTAAAACGTCTCTATGGATAGCCATGGGATGCAGGTCGTTATACATGAGGAGGGCGGCGCGGACGGGCTATGTGATTGGCTGATTGGATGAATCGACCATTCTCAAGGGATCAGTCGCACCCCCCCCCCCCCCCCCTTTTTT
>JARK01001390.1:634341-708434 GCA_000688135.1 Ancylostoma ceylanicum | reverse complement strand
CCCCCCCCCCCCCTCCTTTTTTTTGGTACTGCTCCACATCGATAACCACCTATCATAAATCGTTATTACGCACTACCCTGTTTCGCAGAAGTAATTCACCGAGTTTTCAAGCTACACTTTCGTTTGTACTCTTTTTGTGTCAGCTTTTCCAGAAAACTCTAACGAAAGTGTGACTCAAAACCGTCTCAAGTTGCCAGTTTAAAACTACTCACAGCTGTCTCCAAAAAACTAGTTGCCAACGTGTGCTACGCTCTTCTGGTCTCTTACATCATCATGGAACAGCGTCGTTAATCGTTAATGCTAATCGCTTAATCCTGGAAGACATCCTCATCACATAGTCTCAGCAACATCCTGGAAAGCTCTTCACGATCGCCCTTTACGATTATTCTCCTTTGAGAACTCGCTCTATCGATTTGGAAGCGCTTAATCGCCGCGAAATGGAATTTCTTCCAGAAGATCTGGCTCTCAGATGGGTACTTTCGGCGTTTGGTCTGCCTATGGAGCTGGTGGGCGATCGATTCGGATCGCATTCCTAGTGTCTAGCGTAATTATTATTGTGAGTTTCTCACTGCTTACGTCTAAATTACAATGGCTGCTTAATTCCAGCATTTGTTTGGATTTCCGTGTACATCTATCCTTTTCAGGGTTACTCCATAGCATGCATAGCATACGGTGCCTGGCTGGCTGCCTCTCGAGGACAATACGCGGAACTGCTCTCTCCGTCACTTTACGTAGACGTAGCTCGAATACTCCTCGTTGTTTCCGCTCTCACTATCATCAATCAGCTCATATGCGTCTACTCGGTGTTCAAAGAGCTTCGATTTTGGGTGTACGCTGTACGTTATGCACATTCCTAACATTAAAATTCCATTTCATTGTGAGATATGATTCGTTTCGATTGGAAAATCCACGTCAAGTTGTGGCCAGTTGTGATTTCATTGCGGGAAACGAGGCCGCGCCGCCCCAGCTGCGCGGCGCGGAATCGTCTGGGCTAGGATTCATGAAAGCAAAACCTCGCGAAACCAGATTAGCAAACCTATTTTTGCGTCCTGCGTCTCTCAAGGTTACGTAGTCTGTGGGATAACCTGTCACGCTAACCATCGTTGGTTTCCCTGGTTACCGTTTCATGAATCCCAGCCCTGGGGCGCTGCGGAATTTGGGCAGTGACGAAATTACTGTTTTGCATGGTTCCAGTTTGAACGGCTGATTTTTTGTGCCTCTACATTCTCTCCCTTGAATTAATCAACGCCGAGAACGAAAACAGCGCTGAGCTACTTTGCCGCGTTGCGTAATTGGTGCGGCGCGGTCTCATTCATGTGGTGCAATAACGGTTGACCATCATTCTATTTTTTATTGCATGCATATCTTCTCAGTATGACCACTGAGCGTGAGCATTGTTTACTGAAAGAGTTGGTATGCTACTGGTAGCCACTTTACCACAACTTGCGCGGTCTCACGCGGCAGATATACTCTGCGTAAACTGCCGTACACGCTTCGCATCGCACGGTAGCGCGAAGCATTGCAACTGGAAATGCGACGCGGTTGAGCGTTGCGGTTGGTCAGTTTACGGCAAAGACCAATCGCAGTGTTAGTCCACCCGCACCCGGTGCAGTGCCCCGCACCAGAGGTGTTCGGATTTTTTTTTTTGCAAAACGAAAAATCGCAGGGTGTTAGTGCAGGACGAGAATGGAGGTATCACTAAGAACATAATGGAAAATTTTCAATCGAAAATGATGTAAGATCAAAGGATGTGCTAACTAAGTAATTCTCCAGTGTTATTCCGAAGTCTTAATGAAATTTCCCAAGATGTATCGTACAAAAATATTTTTTAAAAAAATGTAAATTCACATGCTCCTATTTATTAAACATTAAATGAAATTTTCTACATGCACTGCCAGCAATGTACCTCATTCAGCGCCTATAGCTACTTTTTTTAGTCTGCTGTTGCGTCTCTCATCATTTTCATTATGCTATTCATCGGTGGCATAATGGGACTGGTATTCCGGTCGCAGGTATGCAGCACTTTTTCTACATTGTTCTTCTTCAATTCCAATTGTTATTGCCGCATGTTACAGCTTACAACGCAAATACCTCTTCGATTGAAGATGTTGACCTCATTGAGAGAGTTATACGGAACTTCCGATATGGAACAAGTCACAGATGCATGGGATCAGTTGCAGTCAAATGTGCGTTTTTGCTACCGGAAACTCCTTCTTTTCAGGAGAGATTAGCTTCAGGGGCATCCCAGAATAGAAACAGGACTAGAGCGCGGATGCTTTATTGAGATTACCCAGGGTAAAATTTTCGATGCCACTGCTAAAGATGGGTAACCTTGTATGGCGTTACGATATTTACCCTGGGTAATCTCAATGATGCATGATGAGTTCTGTCCTGCATTGTGGAAATTCTTAGTAAAGAAGTAAGATTTGTTGTTGCAGTTCAAATGTTGTGGTGTGGACGGCAATGACACCCTTGTCATCTGGCGAACGTCCAAATGGTACATGCATCAAAAGGCACCGAAGCATTCGCTGCCTGCATCTTGGTGCGTTCTTATCAAGTCTCAGCAATAGTACAGTAACGTTAGCTTGTCTTGTATCTATTATACACTTCAATGAACATAATTGGAAGTTGAAGAACGTAAAGCTACAGCAGATAGCTACTGCAAGCATATAAAGCATTGAGAGCATTTTTCCTATGTCATCTAGGCAGGAGTCGATTGCTTGAAAATCGCTTCGAACCTGGGTAACTGAACCGAAATTGTGACTGCTGATCAATCCATCGTTTGCCCTTTTCTTCAAATCTGCAATAGAAAGTCGTGTTTGGGGCCGAGCCTCAGCACAGACTTGGTACTATCAGGCAACCCATTGCTTCCATAGATAATGCTTTTCTTGGCAGAGAAAAAATCCAGAAAGTCAACGTGTTGAAATTTGGGCGGGTTCAAATCACGGCACAGAGCTTTTTCCAGGAGAACTGTCATACTCCGTGAGGAAGACGGCGAACATATGTAGTAATTCTAAATCTCCCCACTGCTCCTTTCTCACTTCTCCCCCCCCCCACCCCTCGTGCAACCCCCATCGATTCATCCTTAGAAGCTTGACCATGCTTGTATACCTGATGCTAGTTAACCTTTACCTCCAAGTAAAGTTATTCTACAATCTTTTGGATTACTTTGTAGAACAGCAACAAACTGCCAAGTGTTTTGTATGTACAACGTGGAACCGCATGCACTGTTGACGACTCGCGCAGCAAACATGATTTCTGGTCGATACGGGTTAAAAACCATAGAATGTTCGCGAGTTTCTTTTCTTCTCCGTGTGAACACCGCGTGCGCGATTGTTCTGATACAGAGCGAGTGAGAGTTGCTTCTTGAAAGTGATCAATTGCTGCAAAGCGGTTTGTCAGACTCAAAAAATTAGGAAGAGGCTTCATTTCACACTTTTTAAAACAACGTTATAAAGAACATCTTGAGGTGCATAACATCATTAAATACCCTGTTACAATTACCTTCTTCGAAAGTTATGAAAATTTTTGCGGTCGCGACGTTAAACAAATTATACAGTAAAAGGTAAAGTCCTTGCACTGCGGATGAAGCAGAGCCGCGGCGCACTACTGGTGCGGCGCGGCAGAACATCTAGTCGTCTTGATTACCTAGCCTCGCCGGTGACCCTGTTATTTTTCGCTAGCGCTCTACTCCAAACATTCACTGCAGCCAAAGGAGTAGCAATGACAAAAACAATAGCAGGTACAGCCCTTGTCGAAAAGTTAGACGGAATGCGCGTGCTGTTCGGTGTCGCTACGACCCCGCTGCGGCGCGGCTCCCACTCGGTACGATCCACCCCGCAAGGCATTTTTGTCGTGTTTTTCGTTAAAAAAACGTTCTTTCGCGTTTCATCCTTGCAGTTTTCGCTCTCTACTCACTCTACTCTCTACTCTCTACTCTACTCTACTCTTTTGAATTGGTTGTGTCTAGTTTTGCAAAATATTCTATATTTTTCTATCCCTTTCTATATTTTTCGCCCTAAATTGCTATTTTTTGCTGTTCTCTGCCTGTTTATAGTTGTATTTTGTTGTTTTGATGTTGTCTTCATCGTTCGCTTCCCGCATGTCGCTGTTTCTTCGTTTATCGTTTAGTAAACATGATCGGAAATCTATCTGAAACAAAAACATGAGCAAATAAACGAAGAAACAGCGATATGCGGGAAGCGAACGATGAACACAACATCAAAACAACAGAATGCAACTATAAACAGGCAAAGAACAGCAAGAAAAATAGCAATTTAGGGCGAAAAATTTAGAAAGGAATAAAAAATATGGAATATTTTGCAAAACTAGACACAACCAATTCAAAGGTGAACAAAAACTGCTGTGCGCCACCCTAAAAGTGTAAAGAAATGAGAAGAGAGCGAAAACTGCAAAAATGAAACGCGAAAGAACGTTTTTTAAACGAAAAACACGACAAAAACGCCTTGCGGGGCGGATCGTATCGATTGGGAGCCGCGCCGCGGCGGGGTCGTAGCGACACCGAACCGCACGCGCATTTCGTCTAACTTTTCGACAAGGACTATACCTTTGACGCCCGAGAATCACGGTACATTACGCGCCGCGCTAGTGATACGTCGCGGCCCTACTTCTTCTGCAGTGCAACAATACTTGCGCTTTACTGTACATGTTTCCTATATTGCACCTGTGCCAGTGAATAATGAAATCTGTAGCGAGTGTCGTTTTAGTTGTGTCCCCGGAAAAGTGGAGGAATGTCGTTCTGGAAACCTAACTAATCCCAACAAGGAAACAACGTACACCGCCACATGCTATATGCCACTCAGAACAGATCTGCTCTACGTGGTACATGTCGCTGCTTGGATGTCAATAGCTGCCAGTGTTCTACAGGTTTGCGCTTTACTTCTTCTTGGCTTAGTTAGGGGATTGACATCCATTAAAGATCATCTGAGAATCGATTTTAAGATTTTAACATCAGAAGAATATGCTGGCGGCGCTGATCACAGTGGTATACATATTTCCTTGACAAATTGCCGGAAAATCCGTTTTTGAACCTTTTGTTTCTGGAGAGTTTGAGGTGCAACTTGCGACAGCTGCCACGCGGAGTTGCACTCGCAACGCTCCAGGTGTCACCGATCGATATCACCGCTGCCACGGCATGCCGCAACTCCTTGTGGTAGTTGTCGCAACGGGCACTCCAGACTCCGCATGATAAAAGACGCTCAAAAAAGTTGCCTCCGCAACAGGTTAGGCGTCAGCACTTGATCTCACCGCTACAGACATGCCGCAACTCTCTGTGGTAGTTGTCGCATCTGGCAAACTAGACTCCCAATAAAAGAGGACGCGCAAAAGTCTTTAAAAAATTGAGATGCACGTTGCGACACCTGCAGCGACAAGCACTCCAAATGCGTTAGCCGCCAGCGATCGATATCACCACTGCCACTGCAGGCCGCAACTCCTTGTGGTAGTTGTCGCATCGGGCACCCCACTCTCTCCATAAAAGAAGACGCTTAAAAACGGTATTTTATAAGGAGATGCGTATGCCATTATGATCAGCATCGCCTGGAGATTTTTCTCATTCTGAAATCTCAGAACAAATTTTGACTTGAGAAAATTCCTTTCAAATTTTGACTTGAGAAAATTCCTTTATGTGCGAAGGTCTTATGCACTCTATAAAACTCCTGATTCTCCAGTATACCGATGATTTCGTTGTTTTGATAGTCAATATTCACTTTTCAGCTCATCCCTGCCATCTTCAGCTGCTGGTATGCAAAACTGATAAAAAAATAATGTCCTTCGAATAGTTCACATCACCTTCCGAGTGCAATGCTTTCGTGTACGAAACCTAGTATTAACAGCAAGGAAAGTCCTTGCAAATAACATCTCACTTCATTCCACTAAACGATACCTTTGTGCCTTGTAAATATCACATGTTTGTATATTGTAATTATTTCATTTGCTTATATTATATTAGATGTATGCTTCCAGAAGCTTTTATTGATCGTTTCTTCTTTTCCATTCGCTTCTTGTTCATGAAAGTCAATAAACAAAGTTTATTAAAGTGCTGTAATATCCGTCCGTACATGCGCTAGCAGTAAATTCCATGATGCTAGAGTCTTCAGAAGAGGGGGAGGGGCAAATATAGCGGCTGGTACTCCTTCGGGAATAAATGCGCCACTTCATTTGATAGATATCGATTGTGGGCGAGGCGTCGCCGGCGCTGTCGTTACTCCTGTCGCTACCCAATCAATACGCATCAAAACCAGTGTCGGCACGGTCGCAGCGATCAAGACCCCATCACGCCTCGATGAGTATGGCGGCAGCATCAGTTTTTGAAGATGTCTACAAGAAAAGCGCTACTATTTCCTAACGCCTGTTTTGGTTTTTTTTTACCTGTTTATTTATTTATTTATTTATTCATACATGGGCATTCCCGGCTAAATAGCAAATCTCAGCTTCAACATTGGTGCCTTGATCAAGCTATGTAAAGCTGACAGCATCGAAGTTTCTGAAGACCTACCAGCCCCGAATCCAAATTGTCTGTCAATAAGGATAGCCTTGAATCCTATCAGTGCGCGTTGATGGCGGTGACACGTCCGCGGCCTCGAAAAGCACGCAGTGCGACCGCGCCGCTCGAGCAGGGATTCCCTCCAGAACATCAAATTATGGGGTTTTCTTTATAGCCAGTTAGTTTGCTTATTAGTTACCATCGATTGTGATGAACAACTTTCAAAAAAGCCCAGATTCGCCACTGCGGCGACGATTCCATCGTGAGCGGCACGGTCGCGGCGCGTGTTTTTCGAGGCCGCGGAAGGGCCACCGCCATCGACGCCAGCTGTACTTGACTATTGCATTCTTGACAATCAAAGTCACGTTTTCAGAAATTATTCTAGGTACAAGAACAAATAAATATTTATTATTAACATAAATAAAACGACAAGCATATAAATAACACGAAATTTATATGAAAACATGTATCACACCTCTATATTGCAACCATACTCGCTAGATATTTGGAAGCAGCGTTTGAAACAGTACACATCTACAACGGGGTGGATTGATGAGCGCGAGACGAGGCAGTCACAATTGCATTTAAGAGGAATGTGGGCAAGATCGACGGACCATGCGGGGCGGGGTCCAGTGCAACACGGAGACTATGTTCACGAGATCTTCAAAAGTACATACGCGACGCGAATAACATAAGAGCTGCGCAGCGGCGGGCTTATACAACAGAAGTGAGAGTTGCCTAGTTACGTTGTCGGATCCTCGTAGTTAACGACGTCTTCTTTCCATATATTTGCATGTCGCGCAACACTTCTGACGAACCTCACCAGAGTCGCAGCTGAAGAAAAATTGTGGATTCTGCATGGGAAAGTAGTAAATCCTAACATATCCTAACATATATTGCACATTCAAGCCATCAGTTACGAGGGGCGACCAAATGAAACCTTACCTTCACATTAGAACTAAACTATGTAGATCACAATTATTGATTGACAGAGCAGGTCTCGATTATTTAGCCCGTCAAGGAAATTCCTGGTAATGCTCGATAATTCACTAAAATCCTTGACATTTACATCTATCTCAAGTGATGATTACCTCCCAAGCCGATATGTAATTGTACTCAATGTGATACAGTGCGCGTCAATGGCGGTGACCCATCAACGGCCTCGTCGACAAGGACGCCGCGCAACCGCGCCGCACGCGCCGGAATCGTTGTCGTTGGCCGTTGGGGTGCCATTTCTAGGCGTTTTTCTTCATAATTTCGGTGATCTTTTCACTTTTTTTATGTTTCCTAAAGAGAACTAGCATAATGGCAGCAAACGAGATCGATTCCGGCACACGCGGCGCGGTTGCGCGGCCTGCTTGTCAAGGCCGTGAATGGGGCACGGCCATCGACGATCACTGCAGTAGAGTGAACTCCAAACGGTCGTTGACAACGGGCGGGACCGCGGCGCGGGCACTCTGGTTGTCTGCTGCACCGAGGCAGCGGACAAGCTGGGCAGAGACAAGGAGAAAAAGTATACGTCGCTGCCTCGAGAGATGCAGCAGACAACCAGAGTGCCCGCGTCGCGTTCCCACCCCTTGTCTTCGTCCGTTTGGAATTCACTGTAACTGTATCTTTGTACTGATATCATGACTGTTCAAGATCACGAAACGGATGTTTGGGTATCGTAACCTACCGTAATATCAAATTTCAAGCTCAAACCCATAGATAAAAATTTCTTCATTCTCATAGGCGTCAGATATATCCTTCCGTCTCAAAAATATATGACGTCGATCATACATAGACATAGTAAACTTCAAACGGCCGTAGACAAGGGGTGGTACCGCAGCGCGGCGTTCTTGGGCAAAGACACAGGGGCTCTGCACGGTGGCTCTGGTTGTCTACATCTGCCAGCAGCAGAGAACTCGAGTGCCACGCCGTAGCAGACAACCAGATCCAGCATGCAGAGCCCCTGTGTCTCTGCCGAAGAACGCCGCGCCGCGGTCCCGCCCCTTGTCTACGGTCGTTTGGAGTTCACTGTAAGCGTTTCTATGCTTCTAAACATCAAGCTTCTAACCGTCGGTTTACAGGGTAAAAACTAAATGTTTCCCGGTAGCCAGGATTTTGTAAAATGGAAATTTCTCAGATAGTAGGCATTCTTTTGTAACAATGGACAATAATCCAGCACCTAACAAGCCTTCAACCCTTCCCTGTTCCTGCAAATTTTATCACAAATTTCCAAAAAGTTCTTCTTTTTCCTTTCCTTCGTTTGTGAAAATTTCGCATTTTCCTGATTGTGAGGAAACTGGACCATAATTACATTTACAGCCTGTACAAGTTTTTCTCATTTCCAATGCGTGCGTTTTCAAAAATGGAACCCAATGTTTCCAGAAAGTTCCATGCCTGCTGTAATTGCTCGAAGTTCTTATATTGTGTTTAGCCTGACCAGGTTGTTAGTGGATATATTTATCCCTTGTTTCGCCTGACGTTTCGAGGTAACTATTGTCTTCGAAGGCCGACGGGAATGAGGAGAGAGGAATGCCCAGGTTCAAAGAAGAAAGAACATGGAGATTAATGTTCAAAGTTCAATAATCCTAGTAATCCAGAATAGTTCTGTCTCTGAGACTCATTTTTACTGAAGTTCTGTTGATTTGTTGAGGCTCTCCTAACTAACTATCCCTTCCTAGATCAACAGAACTTCAATCCTAGTAATTTTCCGGGAACTCATAGAATATCAGATTTCTGTTAAGTTTAAAACATTTAGGTGACCTGATACCTTTACTTTGTACCAAGGAAATTTCTGGAAATATCCTCGCTGTGAAACACAAGTTTTTTTTCGGATTCCATAAACTCGATATCTATTAGGACGTCTGGACGTCTTGATGCTAATCTAGTCTGACTGGAAAATGAATGAAAGAACTTCATGCTAAAAGAAGAAATGGGAAAGGAAAAGGTAGGAGCAAAACCTACGAGTGGAACACTTTGATTATATCACAGTACCGCGAGTTGTCTTCGCAGGATTCGTCTAAATGGGGAAATCGCATGACAGAAAGAGCCAAAACATGCATTCAAATGAGCCACAAGGCGGGGTGCTCACCTTGTTGAAGTGGAAGAGCTGTGGGACGACAAGGTGGCAGGGAGTCCCCGTGTGGGCACGGGCGAGCCGCTGGAGGGCGGCGGCCCTCACAGTTGCGGCCCGCGGCTGCTTTGGTGGTCGCCCAGACACAGGAGAGGAGACGAAGCTGAAGGGAAAATGCATGAGTTTTTGTTGTGACATGGCCTATAGGCCTGGAATTGCGGGAAAATGACCTGTACACCGCCTGTACCACAATTGGACGAGCACGATCCCCAGTCGGAGGTGTGCCATTCGGCCTTGCAGCTGTCTGAAAGTCAGACTTTTATTCACAATAATAGCAGATTTCAGTGACCGAGACCCATCCGCACGCGCCGCATGACAGTATCGATTGAAGACCAGAGCAGTGATATAAATGGAGAGTGCGACTGCAGAGACAAATTCCAAACTTATATTAAATGTCCATATTTTTATTATCTGTCCAGTTTTCGTTTCGTGCATAAACCTTGTACGGACTAAACAAAAGAGAAAGTTTTCCCCTGTACTCAAGCTGAGGCCGAAGACGCAGGCGGCGCGGCGCGTGTGATTGGGTCCAAACCGCTGCAAACGTCTTTTTTTCGAGAGAGAGAACTTACGATTCTCGCATTCCTTTCGTGATTTTGGCCTCTGTGTCTTGTCACAACGATCTTCATCCACAGCTTCTCCATTCTGCATGAGGCACCTGACGTCTCTTCGTTGTTTGGCTGTTCCTTCCCTCACGCATGGTGCAGATGAGCACTAAAATTAAATAAAAATAGACAAAAGACAAAGTTAATATAATATATAAAATGCACTTATAAAAATGTGTAAAATAACATGAGGAAAATAGACATAGATCCACTAGAAGCAGTTATTCCTTTTTGGTCAAAGCATACTATGAAATTTTTAATGGTAAAGTTAACTAATGATGCATCTCTGAGTTTCTTCAAGGATTTTTTAAATTCATTTCCTGGTTTATGAACTCCATACTACTTTCGCATTGCTCTCCCAACATCCATGGTCGTTCCCAATTCCACTGAGTGGGTTTATCTTCCTTTATGGCTACTTTTTTTGGGGTCCACTTCCAGATATACATTTCACCATCCCCTCGTTAAACAAGCACTTTTCTCATTAAAAGTGATCCGTTCAAATCGCTAAATTCGAATCCAAGAAATCCGTTCAAATCCAAGAAAACGAATTACCTCTGTCCAATCACTGGCATCCCATCTTGGGCACTCCTCCCTATGACATGGCCGTGTCTCCGGAGGACGAGCAGAAGCCAGTGCAGTGCAGAGGCGTTGATCTCCTGGCTTTCTCTTTCCGTCAACCATGACAGTACACGTCACCTCGCGAGCCTAAACCACGAGAATTTTCGGCGATTTTCGCTGGGTAAAAAGAAGAATTCGCTCTGGGGCCTCATGCATTATTGTGATTACCCAGGGTAAACGTGTCGACACCGCGCAAATTTACTTATTGTTCACGCGAGCGTCAACACGTTTACCCCGGGCAATTTCAACGATGCATCAACGCCCTGCTCACCTGGTATCCAGCCACTCCACATGTGCTCTGCTTACAATCCGTCCAGTGGCCCATTTCCCAGCGTGCCTGAATGGTGTCACGGTGTTTTTGGAGTTCTCGTGCTACTTCTGCGTAACTGCCTGCGGACAAGATTGCCTGAAATTCATTCATGTTCGAAAGATTACATCTGGCAGAAAAGTTTACGAATTTTGAGGATTTATTTTTCAGGAATACTCCATAACATGAGAAAAAAATTCAGAAATGCTTCAAAGATGAAAAACTCTAAAGATTATTGTATCAGTTTACCTTCAGTTGTTTATTCTTGTTATTAATTTTGGCCAAGCATTCCCCTGTCCGCTACTCCCCATCTATGTAGAGATAATTTCTTTGCTTCAACAGTTCACTAATGAGTGAAGAAATCGATATATCGATTGGAGCGCAGTTTTTGTATTTCAAAATGGGTAAAGAAATCGATATATCGATTGGAGAGCAGCTCTAATAAATCAAACCTCAACTGTGCTTATATGCTCGTGTAATAAGAATAGGTAAAAAAATGTTCAAAGGTTTGGAAGTGATGAAAGAGCTCGGTTCATCATGATGGATTCTAACTTCTATACTGGAGAAATAGGTAAACAAATAAACAAAAACAAACAAACAAGGAAACAAATCTGTGTTATGACTATATTTTTTCCTATTCCTTCTACTTTCCTTCATTTCGGTGATTCTATACAGGTGAATTCTGGAAAATCTCCTCATAAATAATGCGCCTGAAAAAATTTGTCCTTCTGAACTCCGAACTACGAATGATCTCCATGAAATTACGTGGAAAATCTATGGACATCGCTCTGGTTCCGTACAAATACCGGGTAAATTCGTTGGTTCTGGTTAAAATTACCAGTAAGATGGGCACATCCCTTTAGGCCCATTCCTTATCGCATTGTTCACATTTTATCCAGGAATTTGTGTAATTCAAAAGGCTGCTTATGAAGCAATAGGATAGACAAAGGTGTTTGTAGCTCACCTCAAAGAGCGAAGAGTTCTTGATAGCTCCTTTCAAAGTCTTCTGTAAATTCTTCGACAAGTCTGACAGACGAGGTCGATGGGGCTGAAAATAGCGTTTCCTGAGGCATCCAGCTATTTTTTCCAGAAAAAAAGGCTTCTACATGCCAGCCACAACAATCTGCTCCAGAATTTTTTATTTTTTCCTTTTCCGACAGAGCCTGAACATTACCTTAGGGTCAGAACTAGACTTTAAAATTGAAACATTTCCCACCTTATCATCGTCGCGGTACTTGAACCTTAGCGTTACATTGCCCTGCAGCGTGTCCGTGTAACACTCGTAGAGACCTGCATCTTCCATTCGGGCGTGGAACAGACGAAGATTTCCATTGGCTGATACTTTAATGTGGGCTGAAACAAAATGTCTTAGGTAGATCAGAGAGCCTGGAAGGAAATGCTTCCCTTAATCCTAATGAATTTACATTTTCAAGCCTAATTCCCCGAATATATTTAGACATTTTCGTTTTGTTTTTTTTTTCTTGTGAGATGAGGAAGGAACTACCCCGACCTTGTTCGGCAACGATTCTTCCCATAGTTTTTCTCGGTTAATGGCGACTTCGTTTCCTCCCAAATGAGCCGAAGGATTCTTTAAGTACATGGTCGTTCAGAGTGATTAATGATTGTCGTTTCGGTTGCGCAATGGATAAGCGAATATACTTGGAGCGAAGAAATGTATGGGAATGTTTCGGAGAAATCCTCTTTTCCAGGTTTTGACTGCATCCTGGATAGAGTCCGGTGGAGAGCAGGGAAATTTGCCATAGAACCCTAAAGAAAAAAAAGAGGGTTCAGGAGGAAAGGGAGAGCGGGTGAGGAAACTGCTTACCACATGTTGCTATTTGATTGTTAGACTCTATAAACAACAGCGCACCCTTTTTCTCACTTCTTTTCACTCTTCTTTTAATGTAAGAGAGGAATTTGAGCTGAGATTTCAAATGGGTATCTACAGTGAACTCCAATCGGCCATAGACAAGGGGCGGGGCCGCGGCGCGGACGCTCTGGTTGTCTGCTGGACCGAGGCGGCAGGTCTGCTGGGCAGAGACACAGAGGAAAACCGATACGTCGAGACTTCTCGCTGCGTCGGGAGGTGCGGCAGACAACCAGAATGCCAGTTCCCCCCTTGTCTACGACCGTTTGGAGTTCATTGTAAATAGTAATGGGAATTTTACCAGAAAAGAAGGAAGAAGAAAAATCGGGTAGGCAAATTCAGCGACTTACCATCATTCCTTATCCTCTTTCCGTTCTTTGTCCAATAAATTTTCTTCTTATCGAAATTCTTACGAGGGCATTTGATTTTGATGCTGGTGCCTGAAAATGTCCCATAAATCAGTAGCACTCAGTAAAGAAACTTGTAAAAAAAAGAAACTGAACCTTGGTATAGAGTGGCCACTCCTCCAATTCCTAATGTCAGCTTCTTCTCGGAGGCATTTTGCTCGAAAACCCGGTTGGAGAGGAGCTGCGGTTTTCCGCATGATCCTGGAAAAATAAATGAAATGATTGGAAGAAATGACCCCGAATTGATTGAATGGAATGATTGGAATGAAATAACCCTGAAAATCTTCAAAAAACAAGGTCATAAGAAAAAAAAGACATAAGGAGTAACAATGACAGCAATGAGGTAGAGGTAACGCTTACCCAGACTGCACATCTGAACCGACGGCGGTCTCTCAGCCAGGCATTCCTTCTCGGAACGACGTTCCCTTCGACCCCTAGCGTCTCGTCCCTCGCACAGCACAGTTCGTTTCTGTTC
The DNA here is from genome assembly GCA_000688135.1 of Ancylostoma ceylanicum. Lineage (NCBI taxonomy): Eukaryota > Metazoa > Nematoda > Chromadorea > Rhabditida > Ancylostomatidae > Ancylostoma > Ancylostoma ceylanicum. The sequence goes on along the minus strand of JARK01001390.1, from coordinate 694,535 downwards.
TCCTGATCCACAAGACGCCGAGCACTCAGTCCATTCACCGGTCTGAAAGAATTCCACTGAAGAATTACTGGGACATCCCAAATGGAGAAAAATGAGGGAAAAGCTCACAATCCAGCTGGCTGGGCACTCCACGGCTCCACAGTTCTCAGTTTCACTTGGCTTTGGGAGAGGACATTCCATGTCGCGAAGAACAATGTGGGCGTCTGCTCCTGGAATTTCTCTTTTCAAATAATTTTGGTAAGTTTTCGCATATAATTTATATTTACTTAATTCATGCAAAATGGTTTTTTTTTTGAATAAAATAAGACATCACCCACGTTTTCTGTAAAACCTCTTCCTTCACCAGCGGCTTGGCATATTTTTAAAATTTAACTCCATTTTTTGAAATTCCATGCTTTATAGCTGGCTGGATTTATACCTTATGTGGTCAGACCAAACTAGAAGTAAAAAGACCAAACTTTTGAAAAAAATGGAAGTTTCCCCAATATACATATATGCACACAATCAACGTCGATGGCGATTTGTCTTTTGCGGACTCCGGAAGCATGCGCCGCGACCGCGCCGCCCGCTGGGATTCTCGCTGCCACAGCAAACTATGGAATTTCATTAATAGTAGTTATTTTTCTTGCTAGTTAACATTAAATTTGACGAAAAATTATCGAGAAAGCCTATTTTGCCACTATGGCCGCGATTCCTGAGCGAGCGGAGCGGCTGCGACGCGTGCTTTCAGTGTCCCAGGAAAGAACACCTCTATCGACACTCATCATGCATAGGTTTAAACTCACATCCGTGTATTACCTGTAGACGGATTCTAAACTATGAAATATGCCTTTTTCAGGGTATAGAGCGTTGCACATGTGAGGTGGTACAGCCGAGCTTTCTAATTGGCCGGTTGGACGGATTAGCCAATCAGAGAGCTTCGATGTACCTCATATTTCAGGTACAGTGCTCCACAGACAATTTCTCATGATGTCATACACACTGAAATAAGTCGAGTTTCTAATGAAATGCATACGAATACCGTACTTGAAGCCATATGACGTATATTGCCCAACTTTTACTTTATTTGATAATGATTTAGAGGCTCTATAACATCGTGAAGGGAAAGGAGGCGTTACCAAGCTACTGTGATTGGATCGTTTAGACAGTGCGCCAATCACGACAGCCTGGTAACGCCCCATTTTCCCTTACGATGACACATCCTGATTCAGTGCATTATTTTTCGTATTATGTTATACTATTTATTATTGTATGTATTATTGTATCTACATATTTTATTCTATCCCTAATTCCAGTTATTTTTTTTCTTTTTCATTTTCTAATTGTCAATCAATAATCGTCTCGAGACCCACCTCCACTGCGGCTCACAGGTCGAACACAGTTCACCGTACGAGTTGTCGTGCCGCCTCCGCAAGAAACCGAACATGGTCCGTAGCCACCGACCTAAATAGCCTCATTCAGCGCCACTGCACGAGACCCTACTTCTGGACCACTCTCAGTACCTGCCAGATAGGTGGACAAGCGTGTTGATTGCACTGTCGGACGAGTTGTGGTGGACGAGTTCTCGCGTCACACTGAGACCATGGGACTGTACGGCCCGTGGCGACCTCTCGACATAATAGTGCGGCTTTTTGTTTGCCTAAGGTCATAGCAATAACCCTGCTAATGATTTACTTGGGTAAAAATGGGAGTACCTCCAAGGCAGCTGGCCGAACACGGTCCCCAGTCGCCATTCTCCCATCGGTACGGGGTTTCTTCGTGGTTTGTCTTGGGATCTTCCTGGAGCGGGCATGGACGAGCCTCACATGGTTCGAAGAGTGAGGGTTGCGGTTGTGCTGGAAGGAATCCTTGAGATTACAGTGAAACCAGAGGAACACCTGATATACGGTACATACATTGACATTCAGAGTACGGTAGGCGAATCATGCCGGCCATCGGATGCGCAGCCATACACTCCGCCGACCTCGTCTGCACGCCTGGACCACATGTCGTCGAGCATTCGCTCCATTGGCTGAGCACAAGTCTGGAAAACGCTTGATGGCCAAGAAGTCCCGTCCATGAGCTACATACGGTCTGTCCCAAAAATCAGAGCAATTCAATGTTTTGGGTGTAGCTGCACAAGGCGCATTTTGTCTCACGTGAAATCGTGGAAATTGAGCGCTGTCAGTAACTGAAAGCGTGCCAAAACATGTCTCGCCTATAACAACTGGCGAGACTTACCTCGTTTTCGAACCCTGTCAATATCCCATGCAATTGTAGCCCCGCCCCTAGTTAGCTGACAGAGATTTACAGACATTACAGTTATGTGAGGGTCAGTTATCTTCCTTTCCTGAAGATGGTTATAACCTAAGCCAACAAAATCCAGCAGGATGAAAGCTCAATTTTCATCGAAATGTGACAGGTATTCACTACGAGTCATTACATTTTAGCCCTAAATCCTGATATTCCACTTTCAGACTAACCCTGAACCAAATAAAACCTTAATGCCTTTGAGCAAAGTAGACTACTGTGCGTTCCATGCGAGTTGGGCGTGGCAGCCTTTGCATGGGATGCGCGGTGCATCTGCCAGCTTTCACGACCTATCGTTCCTCCTGACCGCCACCCATAATCCTTGCATATGTACACCGTGGAACTTTCGGGATTTACAGAATTTCCGTGAAATTAAGCCAGTTTGTGGATGAACCCCGGCCAAGCTTTAACCCAGCTAAACCTTGGTTAAGGGCACAGTTTCACCTCAGAAACATTTTTTAGGTTTTCACATGGGGAGAATCTCCAGGACCAATGTATTAAGCGCAAAAATATACGTTATTCCATGGAAAACTGCCAAAAAACCCGTTTTCTGTCTCTTCCCCCCAATTCTCGATAAGCCTTGCTTAGGGCAAGGCGGAAGGACGAGGTTACCAGGAAAAATTCCAAGACTACTCAGCTGGGTATTTCTACTCTAAAGCCTAAAGAAAAAGAAATGGAGCACTGATCCAGAAAATCATATACATTTTGTCCCTAATCTGACAAGATTACGGTGGATACCTATACTGTACATAGATACTGTATCTATATATAAAACATAGCAACCCATACGACAATTTTTTCAAAAATCTAGGCGACACGCGCAGGCGTCAAACTCAAACGCTGAGAAGGCATCTGTAAGTAAGCTAACGAAGAAAGGGGACTTTGAAACAATGGACATCATCTATCCGCAGAGGTCTTAGAACACTCCTCCCCGGATGACATCGATTGGGATATCGATTTATTGAGTGATTCTATCGATTTTTCTCAGTTCACCTCCAAATCAGATCGAAATGTGCCAGCTAGGGCAATATACCACGCTGATCACGAGTCTGATAACCATTTTACGCCATAGTTGCTGATTTATTCTTGCGAGTTTTGCTCTGGGCGTGGCTGGAGCTTGTTCGCAAGGGTTATCCACAACGCTGATCTCAAATATGATGACCTTTTTTCGTGTATTTTGAATGGTGAAAGGTGCTCGTAAAGGTTGATATTCTTCAGTCACACCACTTACGTCAGCCTTAAGGGCAGTTTGTGCAATTGGCGTGGACCTCAATAACTCTCATGTTCATGATTTTGAGCATCAAATTCACACATCAAATGATTTCACACGCCTACGTTGACACTGTTGACACTCAGCAACTAAATCTATTAAAGAAACACAGACCTAGGCGAGTGACCATTGCTTTCCACTGGATTGTACGACGACTCGTCCAGAAATTTCCGATCGCTCCAGTCGATGCTGAAACGAATGCACTTTAAGCAATGATTATAGTTATTTTTTTCTGTCTAGATGTTTTCAGCAGCAAAGAATTGCCGAATGAGAGCCTGTCCGATGTCCTTTATGAAAGGCAGAATTTTTCAAGAACACTTTTGCAACTCAAGTGATGCAGACTGCAATTGTCTGCTTATTGGATTTCTTTCCAGGATTTTTTTGATGGACCATTTGCAGCGAAGCACTTGCTACTGTAGTAAGGGAAGAGTTTAGTAACCTCGATGAATAATGTACTGAAGCTGCATACAGTTCGTGTCGATGGCGATGACCCATCCACGTCCTCGACAAGGACGCCGCGCAACCGCGTCGCACGCGCCAGAATCGTTGTCGGCAGCCGTCGGAGTGCTATTTCTTGGCGTTTTTCTTCCCAACTTGATTATTTTTTGACTTTTTTAATATATGGCGAACGGCGCGGTTGCGTGGCGTGCTGGTCAAGGCCGTGAATGGGTCACCGGCATCGATGCTCACTGTAACTTAGCTTCAAATTGATGCCAGGAGGACTTCTACGGGATTGAGCTTCCTTGAAAAAATCGGGATTCCTGGGTAAAAAATGAGTTACGGGATTTTAAAACCCAAATATCCATGGAATTCGTTGCCTTGTTGAGGTACAATTCTGTGTGGCCTATGGGAACAAACTCCTTCTTGGACAACTGCCATATGGCCAACTCTAAAAAATTTCGAAAATGATTAACGTGAAAATCGTGTGAAACGTGAAAATTCTGTATGTAGTATAGACTACCTGAAGAAACTGCGCTGGAGAAAGTAGCGCTGCTTTCGACTATCAGCAAGACTTTGAAAAATTAACGCAGCTCTCCTTGAATAACCTATATCTTAGCCAAATTATCTCAAGTTAGACTAATGGTCTTTTTTTACCCATCATTAGTGGCAACTACTTTACCAGGTACGAACCAGCGCTAGAATAGTACTCGGGCTAATCTTCGGGTTGTCAAATCGTGTAGCAGTGGTACGTGTACGATGGTGCCATTCTCGGCCTAATGGACATCGCTATGATGGAAACACCTCCATGAAAATGAGTTACGATCCTGTGCCCTTGCCTAGTCGATCATTTTCTGACACGCCAGCGTTGGCGCCCAGCCAACCACTGCTAGGTGTAGTATTTTTTATTGCGCAATTACGTTTTGCTGCGTACTATGTGCGTCCGCGTGAGCACAATGGCTCAACACAAAAAAATAGCCATTTCTGGAAGTAAAACAGGCCGACTGCGGTTCCCCGTTGCGCTTTCTCCTAGGCATGCAAGGAGTTCAACGACGATGCGACGAAATTGTAAAGTCATTCGTGGATTTGCATAGGAACAATTCGCAAACATTGCAGCTTCACCTCTCGCGCGGTCCTCAACTCTAAACGTACATATCTATGTATTGGGCAAATTGTTTCTACCCAAAACCCAAAAATAAGTTGCCCGCCCACCTTTACTCCAAAACGACTTGCAGGCAACGTTTCAATTACCAACTAGTTTTCGACAAATTTGACGTCACCGTGCCATCCAAAAACAGGGGGTAAGCAACTTTTTCCTCCAAAGTTGTTGTCAAGAAAATGTGAGAACAAGTTGTCGATAACCACTGGGACCGAAAACTTGTCAGCGAGGAATGATGGAAACAAGTTGTCGACAAGCTTGTTTTCAAAGGGAAAAAAGTCCATGTTTGATTTCAGTTCGATCCATTGAAAACCTGCTAGCCAGACAGTCCATTTAGATTTATCTAAAGCGTAAAGTCTCAGTTTTAAAAATCAAAGCAAATTGATCAAAAATGAGAATGGTAACGTCCAGTACTCCCAAATTACCATAAGCATGTTTCCTGACGAACATGGGAAGCACAGAACTACGGTACTATGAGAAAAGAGTAGTTTGTATTGGTTGTGTACATTGGACGTGCATGTGTGATAGAGAATAGGCTAGTCGCAGCCGTGACACAGCTCAGACGCACTTCTGATGCATAGTTGTGTGGTTGTTCGAGCGACGGTGCGGCATTTTCATTCAGGGTGTATATTTTGACCACAGAAAATGGAAAATCATCCATGGAAAATCTTTCGCAATGGATGCGTGCGCTTGACGCTTGACTGACGCCCGCATCTAGTATGAAGTACTTCTCGAGGTAGTCGGTTTCCATTGAATAAATCGAATTACGAGTGACTTTGAACGTCGACTCTATGAAAAAGCTCATATTCGTTCAACTCGAAACTTCGAATATTTGAAAAAAAATCGAACTATCTCAAAACAATCACTGTTTATTTCGAGAGTCTTTAATTGCAAACAAGTCAGATATCGGAAGATGGATTATGAGAGAAACCCTTTCGTTTTGCGTATATATCTTTTGTTTTTCTGTCCACAACATGCTGATTTCGGTGATAAGCAGCATCAACTATTCCTTAGGGTATGGATCTATGTACTACGTATCTCCTAGGGTGCTCCGTAATCGAAGTACTCCCTACGCCTAAGTCTAGCTTTTGAGCTTGACTATTGCCAATCGAAGCTGAAATGAACACCTCACACAGGATCATCATAAAATCCTTGAATCCCGAAATGTGTCTGAAAACATGGAGCAGTGGTCATGGATATTCTGAAGTGTGCTTTACTTCATTTCGCTGGCAATGGTTTTGAGGATCGGCTTCAATCCCAAATAAGATCAAACTGATCAAAAGGACCTTTTCGCTAGTCTGATATTATACTCAAAATTAAAGTAGTTATTACAGCAGCTCTTCACTACGCAGTGAAATTTGCATATATTTTGCACTATACCTGTTCGCGAAAAGTAAGTCCATAAAAATGCTTCCTCATGGACCGAATACCTAGTCTGTGTTTGCCTAAAATGCGATAATCTCTGCCAGCAAATAAATCAACACCCCGTCCATAATTGCCGCACTTACAGGTTGATCAGATTACGCGACGAACGTCTCACACCTGCTGGTGGAGGGTGCTCACCAGAACACATCATCCGATACCCCAAGACTTGCTTGCTATTCCATCCGATGAAGTGATTGCCTCCCGACCGACAAGCGTCGAGGGTCTTAGGGGGCATAACAAATGTTTTGCGCGATTTTCAGTTGATCCCCGGGGAGCGCGACGAGCAGCAGCAGCAGCAGCAGAAGCTAATTCCATGCACTACACCGAGCAGAGGATGAGGGTCGTTCGCGCCTCGCACTCAAAATAGACGCGCAGAAAAAATCGCCAGAGTATCTCCATTGGGAAGCGGTTGAAGCTGGGAGATAAGTGCCCCCCCCCCTCCGTGCCCCGTTCCAAATTACCAGCGCGTGCGTTTGACCCCAGATAAGGAAGAAAGGAACCGCCGGCGGTGGAGTGTCGTAAATTAGTCCGGGCAGCTACCTTTCGGCAAACAGAGCGTTAACTCAGGTACATAGGGCAGGCGTCTAGAAACATTTCTGGATGTCGGTAGCTTAAAAATTCAGGAAAACATCTTCTCTTCCACGGTTTCAATGGATTCGCATGTGTTTTCGTTGGCTTCGGGAGCAGCTGGCTTGGAAAAATCAATTCTTTCTTCGAAGTGGGAAAAAGGTTCTTTATTAGCTATGCAATGTAAAATTCACAAGGTTTCTGGAGAAAGTGAGAAAATTCCAGGGAGAAGTAGCTCTGCAGCTTCCTGAAAGGGTGACTAATTTGCAAGGGCTGGCCAAGGCCTGGCACCGATGTGCAAATGGGTGACGAAGCCCGCAATTGCAGATTAAAATAATTCCCCTAATCCAGTAAACGAAAGTAAATAATGTTTGAATGTTACATCTAAAATAATATCATTGAAAAATTTAACTGTAGAAGTATATCTAGGACATTTTTTTAAAAATTAACGTCTAGAGACGCATGCATCATTGAGATTACCCAGGGTAAACGCGTCAACTCCACACAAATTTAGTTCAGCTGAATTTGGATTGGAGATTTTTTATGTACTAGTTTGTTTGTTCATTTTTTTTACATCTTTGGTGCACCCTAGAGTGTATTCGAATACATAAATAAATAAATAAGTAAATTAATTAAATAATTGATTAATTAATAAGTAAATTTACCCATGGTTAGCATGGGCGGCAGCGTTTCTGCCACGGGTAATCTCAATCATTCATCCAGGACCCAAGTTCTTCTTAGGTGAGGATAAAATTGCAATCCATGCACAGATATTTTCCAAAGGGCTCAATGAACAAGAGAATGGTTTTCCCACCCAGGACTCTTTTTTCCAGACAAAATTACCACCAGGACAAATCTGGTGAAAATTCCTCAGACCAAATCTGTTGTGGTGAATCGTTTCTTACGAGTAATCCTAGCCCAAATTATCTGATTTTGCTCCAAATTTTCATTTCAGGTAAAAGGCAATAGCGAGGGCCGTTGGAGTCCGTAGTTGCGGACAAACAAAACCACCAATTTAATTAGAAAAACAATTTAAAAATTTAGCTAGGGCATTGACATAATTGCTGTCGGACAGTCCCTGCTTTTCAAGCTACCACGATCAAGATTTTCAAAAAAAATGGATCGAAAATCCGAAAAAAAAATTCAAGCGAAGGCTGGCGCCCGGAGAAATCCAGGGGTCATTAACCCCTACGTCCAAATTTGCCCCATCCTCTAAAATCGACGTTGTGTCACCTTTCATCTGCGCGAAAGAACAGCCCATCAGCTTCGGTTTTTTTAGCCCAAATGGAATCTCAGTGGGAGGAATCACTGCTATATCCTGGATCCATAATTGCCTACAAACTCCAGACGAGTGCCTTTCCACTCCGCCGCTCTTGAAGCGGTGCCAGGTCGCGAATTTGAATGACAATGCAATGATTATGATGTGTCAACACGAATTACTGCGAATAATTCGCTTACCCGCGTCGAAGAGTGCTCAAGAGTGGGTAATTTGTGGAGGCGCGCGAACGTTCCACTCCTAATGCTCGACGTTCGCTGCAGGTCAGCTGGAGCTAAGTCCCAATGAGGCGAGAAACTCGTCCGAAGACATGCGGGCTCTATAACGGCTGCTCCAAAACCACATATGGCAGCCGGATGCTCAAGTGCCAGCCGCTTTTCGAAGACCATTCAGGCCGGCGATGCGAAGCACGAAGCACTCGCATTAATGAGCTGCAGAAATTTAGTAGATGTCGTGAATCAACGCGCCGCGGATCGCTTGGCTGTTGGACGCAATCCAAACGAATCGCTTTTTTTTTTTGGATATCGAGACAAGGAAGATGGGCGGATGGCATATGCATAGTATAAAGAGAAAAAAGTAATGAATAGATAGAGCTCTTCAGATTTATCCAGATTTGTCCAATCGTAAAATTTACTCAAGTCGATTTTTCAGACAAATAACCACAATTTACCATAACACCTGGGAAAATTCCCGGAATTACGTTGGTTTTTTGATACAACTCCACCTATTCTGGCCAATTCAGAATGGAATATGCGACAACGTGTAATATTGTAGTAACACCAATGTTTAATTGATTGAAAAATAGTAATGACGTCCTTATGGGGCCGCATGCACCATTGAGATTACCCAGGGTAAACAAGCCACCGCACAGGTTTACCTAGTCGTTAACGTCGATATCAGCACGTTTACCCTAAATAATCCCAACGATGCATCCAGGCTATGATTTAGATGCACAAGTAAACAACTAGTATATCATACAGTGTAATAATACTGTTGTTTAGCAGGCAATAATGCAATATCATTATAATATGTCATTATTGCAATAAATATGCAATAATAGTAGTGGTAAGAGTATTGAACGAATAAAAATTGGACAAAGCCAGCTGATTTAGTAAATAACTGAGACGTCCATCGAAAAAATCGGATATCCCGAAAATAGAAACCTCTACTAGTTATTTTATTCTTCCGCGGACTACAGAGCTGTTCGTTTCCTGAGTTATCCAATTTCCAGTCCATTCGAAATCGAATATTTGAATTTCGATCGTACTAACCTTATTCGGAATTCTTAAGTGCAAAGATATTCGAACGAATATTCAAGTTCGAAATTATCGTTTGTTCGTATGCTCAAATTACTTGAACAGTCAAGAGGTTTGAAAGTTTGGAAAATCTGGTAATTTAGGCACACGAGCCAAGTTGTTGAAATAGTAATAACCTCTTTATGGTTTTTAAAGAGACAAAACTCAGCTGACCGTATATTTGAATATTCGGAGGGTAATATTTTATACCATCGTGTAGGCAGAAAAAAGCAAAGCGTGCAACGAGAATTTGAATCTAAAAAATCTCAAAATAAAGGAATTAAATGAATAGGTTCGCTAAATTTCGTGGAAAAATTGGTTATTCAGGGATCCAATGTACCACTGAGATTACCCAGGGTAAACGTGTTAACGCCCCACAAATTTATCCATCATTAACCTGGACGTCAACACACTTACCCTGGTTAACCGGAATGATGCATCCAGGTTCAGATGGACAATCATTACTACGATTACCGATGTTAGGGACTATATTACCAAGGAGTAAGTTGACTATGAACTACATAATGACATACATGAAGGACTACGCTATCTGGTGTACTGAGGACTTTTATCTAAGGTTTTTCCCGAAGGTTTAGAGAACCATCACCTTACAGCACTCTATCTTTCTAAGAACATTTTAAGCCATATTATTACACATAGTCTCCATGTACTCTCATTGTAAAACCTGGGCATGTTGTAGCATTACTTATTTATACTTCTGTGCCTCTCAGGTTGTTATATGAGCACGTTTATTGGCCTGACGTTTCGACAACACGTCTTCTTCAGAGGCCTGAAAGCGGTTCAAGGTGTTGTTAATTTACGGTCTAGCCCATCAAACGCCTCCTCTCCCAGTGCGTTCGACTCGTGATGGTCAGAGCACTGTGAGATCCGCAGCCAAAAACGACACTTACCACGTGCTCCCACGAATTTGGCGGAGATGGAGTTCCGCTTAGGTTAAAAAAAATCAGGGATCCAATGCACCACTGAAATTACCCATGGTAAACGTGTTAACTCAATCATTATCAATCAATTATCAACTATCAATTATCAACTCAATCTTAAACCTAAGCGGAACTCCATCTCCGCCAAATTCGTGGGAGCACGTGGTAAGTGTCGTTTTTGGCTGCGGATCTCACAGTGCTCTGACCATCACGAGTCGAACGCACTGGGAGAGGAGGCGTTTGATGGGCTAGACCGTAAATTAACAACACCTTGAACCGCTTTCAGGCCTCTGAAGAAGACGTGTTGTCGAAACGTCAGGCCAATAAACGTGCTCATATAACAACCTGAGAGGCACAGAAGTATAAATAAGTAATTACACATAGTGGTCACAATCGCCAAGTAACATTAGGGTAATAGAGGAGATGATGTACAAGAGCCAAAGTGCCACGTCTAGATAACCCAGGTCAAATTTCCCTATAATCTCGGTCCGAGGCCATTTTCATGCCGCCATTTTCACTGCACCTTAATTGCGTTCACACCAGGCTGGCATAAAAAGATCACAGCTCGCACAAATTGACAGTGGTGTCACTGTAACGAATAATCAGGATGGAGGACGAGTTATCGTCCACCCCTAAATCTGAGGCTGGCATCGTCCAGAAAAACAGCGACTCCAACCAGCAAAACGCCCCAGACCGCAGTATATTACCCGGAAGTTGACCGAATAACCTTGAAATCACTCCAGAAAGAACTTACTAGGCTCCAGAATCCTTCACAATCACAGCTAAGCCGAGAAATATGAATAATGGCGGTTCCATAGTGGAAGCAGAGTGGCTCCACTCTTGAGCACGAGAATGGCATGAGGAGCTCGGCGAGGGCGTGGTCGCGCCGCGCCGGCGACCAATCGCGGCCGCCCGCGCCGAGGTAGCTTACGGCTGAGCGGCGAGTGATGGATGAGAGGTCTATGAGGGATTAGACAAGTAGAGAAACTCCTCGTCCAGTGTTTCGAACTATACACTCATTCATGTAAGCCCCTCGTGAGTAAGGAGCAGTGCGATCGGCGTGACCCAGTCCCTGGACGAAGTTCTGGAATGTTCTGGAGACTGCTTGCGGACTTGTGAGGCCCTGGTAGGTCTTAGCCACATTTCAGGAACTTCATCCTTGCTGTCGAAGCTTGGAATAGGTGCTCCTATAACTAATGAAAGGACCACTGCTTTTGAGCCTGAATGCATCACTGATGTTACCCAGGGTAAACGGGCTTACGCCTTCCGTTAAAAAGGGTAAATTTGTGTAGTGTTGTCACATTCACCTTGGGTAATCTCAATGATGCATGTGGCCTCCTAAATCCAGAAAAAGCGCCGGTTCACAGCTATATTATATGCATAAATTCAGCTATGGTTGAGACTGAATGACCGTTGAAAAGTGGTCAAAATCGAATGTTCTATCCTGAATGGAGGAAAATTCGGAAAATTGAACATGAGAAAAGTCAGAAAAGAAGACAATAGACGCATATGCCTTTAGGATTACCCGTGGTATACGTGTCAAAGTACTAATTTAATTTAATATTTCCCTAATTTAACCCTCACCTGCCACCCATCAACATGCTTACTCATTCGTGGCATTGTCTATACCCGGTAGCTACCCTGAGGTATGAGATTACCCATCCTTCCAATGAAGCATGCGGACCAAAAAGTGAAGTGACACACTATGAGTACCGCATAAGTATGCATATAGTTTCTTTAAATAACCTTAGAGGTGTTACATTGACTCCTTCAACGTTTTCTTGACATTCAGGAGAACACATATAGGATTTTCTAGCAAAATTTCTGGAAAGCAAAATGAAAATAACTGCTTTTAAAACCATTCTAGACCATTCACCAGTCAATTTTCTGCTTCTTCTGCTTCAGCGAGTATGTTAACAAAGGTTAAAGATTAGAGTGTTAGACACTTAGGACCGAAAGATGTACACACGAGATGTATCCGAATTTGAATATTCGACTCGAATAAGTTGAAAATTTGAATGTCTCAACAAAGGAGAGAGCAGTTTACTGTTAGGGGTAGAGACTGGACGGGTCGTAGGGCTCTCTCTTTTCTCTCTCTCCTCTCTCCCGTTCGCTCTGCTCCTCCAATATTCTAATGTTCGACTCGTTTTCAGAGTTGTTCATGCAGAGCAAGAATGAGCGGATACGAGGTTCTCCACGAGCTGGTTAATGGTACGGCAGTAGCGGACGCCAGAGGCCTCTCTTCGGTAATGGGAGGCCAAATTTTTGAAATCACTTCATGAATAAGAAAAGATGGATAGAAATTTTGTACAAACTCATGTTCAAGTCCTTATTTTTATTATCAATTTTAAACGCCTATTTTTGTCCTTTTAAGTCTGAAAATAATTTTTTTATTGTTTCCAAGAACCTGGCCACTCTACTATTCTTTCCACACCCTCCTCTTCTTGTGGCCATTTTCTGCATCCGCCGTCAAAGTCTGGATGGGATGGCCGTACCCTATGAAAATTGGGTAAACGGACAGCCGGGTACGAATTTCAGTTTCTTTTTGGAATTTCTCTCTTACCGATGCAGAAGTTATCTGATGAATGGCAATATGCTGTTCATAATATGTTCTGTAAATGGGTTAAAAGCACACTGTATTGAGAAAAAGAACGAAATTCCAAAAAGAAACTAAAACTGGCCGAAGAAACGGGCTTTGAAAAGACCTTATTGGCAAGAATCTTTCCCGAAAAGCTTGACGTATTGAGTTGACGGAACTATTTGGTTTTTATCTAACTTCACGTAAAGCTCTCCATATTCTCAAACCATGGACAAAATCGGCGGTAGCTCGTCCACATTCTGCAGTTTTCCCAAAATACCCATTCTTTTCTCGCTGCTCTCATTCGAGAGCAGCAAAGCCCCAAAAAGGATAACAGCGCCGAAAAAATCCTGCGCGCCCATTCTCCAGAGAAGAATTCGCGAAAATGTGGGCTGAAGCCACTCATCCACACAAAACCAAGCTTTCTAGGAAAAACTTAACACAAAAACTCGGCATTTTTTCGGCCACAAAACCCAGTTCAACCATAAACGGCTGGGCCTGCGGTGCCAACGATGCCCCATTTATCATCCATGTTGCGCGCTGGGGGCCTCGATTCCAGATTTCCCCTGGGGTTGATGTGAAAACCATAGACTCCCCAGCGCGGCGTTCTTTAGACAATAAGACAATATCCATCCCTGGGAAAAGAATACCTGTTGTCCAGTTGGGTCCACGGCTGTGGATTTTGCACCTGATCCGAGCATGGCACTCCAGAATAGCATACAGCTTCGGAGATTGGCCTCGACGTGAACGGACAATCCTTACCGCCAACGCATTCCACCTGAGTGTTGGGCGAACGGTCAGCGGGGATACTTTCCACGACTGGGGAAAGGGTTCTTACCGTTCGTCGTCTTGTTCCCTGACCACAAGGAGCTGAACACTTGGTCCATCGTCCTGTCACCCAATGACCACACGACTCGTTAGCGCATGTTTCTTCCGAGACCTAAAAATCCAGAAAATACGGTAGTTCTAGAAGTATTGGGTATTGGATGCGATACAGGTCTAAGTATAGGATGGGTAAGTATTTCCGGATTACTGTAGGTTTGGCTCGCGTCCAACTTGATGAAGTTTCACGATTATACATCAAGCAACCACTGGTTCTGCGCCTAGGGTGGATGCATCATTGAGATTACCTATGATCAACCTGCTAACAACCCCTCAAAGTTACCCAACTCTAAGACGGGCGTCAATGCGTTTACCCTGGGTAAGATTAACACATTGCGGACAAGGTGATGCACATGATGCATCACGCCTTTTCGTCCCCGTGTGGCCACGTGATGCACATAGTGTATCACGCGAAATACGCTCTTCATGTCCATAAAACGTTCCCCTGTTGTCAGGTGATGCAAATGGTGAATTATCAGAAAAAGTCCTCCAGTCACCCGCACCCGCCATGCAAAAATGTGCTCGGCCAGCAATGTGTTAATAAATATCCAGGTTCTACATCCTAGCCTTGGGAAAACTTCTGATGTTTCAGTTTGATTTCATATATTTTATTGATTTTGGGTTCTTATTGATTTTTGAAACCAACGATAACACAAGGAAGTAACAAAAACTGCATAATATCCCATGTCGATAGCTTGGCCATAGAAAAGTCCAATTTGGAGATTGACGTTGTCATTGCACTGCTCTCCGTCTGTGAGTTATGGGATTAAAAAAGACACGTGCATTCATCCCTGAAGGCACGTGCAATCCCCAAAAATGAGGAAGTGCCCACAGCGTTCAAGGTGCTAAAACCCAAAAAAAAAATGACAAAGAAACCGAGAAAAAGCGAAAGCAAGGTGTGATTCTTTTAGATTCTTCCTTGTAATGAAGCACTTTTTTTAAAAATATCGGTTGTCTGCTGACATTTCTTCAATAACTCTTTTCCTCATACTTACATCACCTACTCGTATGTCATTCACAAAATTAGCGAGTTGTCGGCATAAATATAATATGTGTTGCTCAGCATATCTGCCCTATAAAGATTATATTTTGGTGGAAAAAGCTCCGGCGAATTTCAACTGATTGCCACTTCGCGGTTTTTCCTACTAGAGCACAACTAATCAGTAAGTAAGTGAGCGTAAAAAATCCCCAGTAACGGATTTCTCAGGAACAAACCACGATGCTGTATCAACTGCCTTAAAGGTACCATCGGGAAGCGGTCAAGACGTACACCGCTACGCGACCGCGCCGCACGTGTATGCTCCCTAAATTCAGGTTCTTTCCTCAAAGTCGACGCATTGAATGACACCGGCGGACACCTCTTTATACATTCTCAGCTCCGATGGTATTCATATGTCACAGCTTAGCTCAGAAAACTTGTCTATTTCTCCCCAGCGCTCCTCATACGTTTGAAGGCTGCAGCCGCGACGCGCACAAGAATCGACCAATCACAGCTCAGCAGCGTACGTCTTGTCACGCAGCCGGTACCGTCCCACCTCAGAATCGTTTTTGAGATTTTCGCATTAGAAGAATCTCCGGTGACTAGTGACTAGAATGATATATGTGATTACATGGAAACCTGACGAAAAACTTGGTTTTAACCCCCAATTTTGGTGGAGCCAATAGGCGGCGCAGAGGACGGGGCCAAGGCACCTCCTGATTGGCTCACTCCTGGGAGCGCACCTTCCGAGGAATTTCTCACTGATCGGAAGAGTTCCTCATCCACTCTCTAACAAAACAGAAACTGCGTTTCACGTGCGGCAAGCAAGAGAGTACGTGATGCAGAAATCCTGTAGCTCCTCTTTGGTCCCGCCTACTGGCTCCACAAGAATTGAGGTTCGAAAACGGGTTTTCTGGCAATTTCGCAGGAATCGTATATACCATTCTGATCAGCAGTCAATGGAGAATGTTTGAATGCGAAAATCTCAGGAAAAAAAAAACCCAGATGGGGAGGTGTCTTTAACCGAACACATGTAACACGAGCTCGAGAGTTGCTTGTTGGACTGTAGATATGCTATCACCTAGATAACGACACAAACAGGACACTCGGGCTATCCTCACTTTTACATTTGTACCACAGTACCAAATATTAAGAACAGTGCGCGTCGATGGCGGTAACCAATCCACGGCCTCGACAAGTACGCCGCGCAACAGCGCCGCACGCGCCGGAATTGTTGACGTCAGCCGTCGGGGTGTTATTTTTAGGCGCTTTTCTTTCCAATTTAATGATCTTTCCACTTTTTTTCATGTTCCAGCATAATGGCAGCAAATGACATCGATTCCGGCGCGCGCGGCGCGGTTGCGCGGCGTGCTTGTCAAGGCAGTGAATGGGTCACCGCTATTGACGCTCACTGTAAGTCAAAAAATTGTCTGCGAAGGAAAACTTCGGTACTGTGGGTGCGATCAATGGTGGCAGTGAGTTATTTGACATCAGTCCACGATAAACCACTTTCATTTGGAAAATGTCCGTCTCCAGATCATGAAATATTGGAGATCATAAATCACATTCCGAATAGAGCCAAAAAACTGAGATTACCCAGATATTTCGCTCCACTGCTTTTCCCACAGACTAGTTGTTATGTTTTTGCTGTGAAGCACGAGTGGGGGATAAATTGTTGGGTGCGCTTGGAGACCAGATTGCTTTCACGGAGAAAATCCTTGGCATTCTTGGATTCCGTGAAACGGGCTCCAGTTGGCAATAGGATATTTTGTTTTCAGGGTTATGCGAGAAATAGCAGACCATTGCTTTCCAGCTGAAGGTATTAGCTCTCGTTGTCACTGGGAAATCTGTTAGATGGAAATTTAAAAATTACACCCTCAAAGAAACAAAGTAAATTCTCTAGTTTTGGCAAACGTTACAGCTATTTATTAGAAATGGATAAAGTTGTGCAACAAAAGGCACGCCGGCGACTGATGATTGATTGTTGTGCGCGGTGCGGTTGCGTTGCGGTTTATATCCTAACCGCCCCACCGCCCCATATACTTAGGACTAAATAAAAAATCGACTAATTCATTCCATTTGATTTTTTATTCAGGATAATATCCGAGGAATTCAAATGTTCCAATAATTACAGTGAACTCCAAACGGCCGTTGACAAGGGTCGGGAGTGCGACGCGGCGTTCGTGGGCAGAGACATAGGGGCTCTGCACGCTTGCTCTGGTTGTCTGCCGCTGCATGGCACGCAAGTTCTACACTGCTGGCAGAAACAGACAACCAGAGTCAGCATGCGGAGCCTCTGTGACTCTGCCTAAGAACGCCTCGCCGCGGTTCCGCCACTTGTCTTGAAATTCACTGTACCTAAATGTCTCCTTATCAGTCCTAAAGAATTGTATTGCTCCGTCTTCTCCAAATATCCCAACTATAGACTTACTCTATTTCGAACTTCCAAATTTTGAGCAAATCGATAGGTATCTAATGCACTATTCGGCGCTACGTACACTATTTA
The DNA here is from genome assembly GCA_000688135.1 of Ancylostoma ceylanicum. Lineage (NCBI taxonomy): Eukaryota > Metazoa > Nematoda > Chromadorea > Rhabditida > Ancylostomatidae > Ancylostoma > Ancylostoma ceylanicum. The sequence goes on along the minus strand of JARK01001390.1, from coordinate 676,930 downwards.
CCCTTTTTTTTCTTGGAAAAAGTGACCCCCGGTTTCGTCTTTTCGAACTTTCAAATTTCGAGCAAATCGATAGGTATCTAATGCATTGTTCGGTCCTACGTACACCATTTACCCCATTTTTTTCTTGTAAAAAAAGTGACCCACCGGTTTCGTCTGATTCTCGCAGTACTTCTCCGGCACGTTCAACGTCTGATTCACAGCGTGATGCACACAGTAGACGCTTCTCGTCCTACGACCTCCGCCACAAATCGGCACACACTCGGACCAATCGGACGCCAGCCAACCGGAATTGAAAACAATCAGCGTGGCGATCACCTCACGGCAGTGAACTCAGCGCACTGCGGCGAGCGTACGTAGCAATATCATGCAGTCCAGTTCAGCGCAAAACGTTGTCGAGCAGCTGCTCGACAGAAAACTCAGAATGTACAATATTACTGAACGAAACCGAAAGTGATACGGTAATAGACTTTGCATCCCAATAGCTGGGCACTCCATGCATTCACCTCACCGAGATAAGATCAGCTCGTAAAACCTACCGACATCTGCAAGAAAAGGAGAATCAAAAATGTTCCTTCAGCTGACGTAGGGAATCCAGAAAATTGAGAAAATATTAATCAGGAGCGAAAAAACACTCTAATCCAGAAGAAGTAGTCTGATCACATCTGAAATTCGCTCGACCCCAAGCTTGCTGACTGACAACTTGCTCTCGCTTCTCCTCGTCGACAACTTGCCATCCCCAAAACTTGTTGACAACTTACGTTCGCTTTTTTTCGTCGACAAGATGTCGTCGGGTCAAAGCTTGTCGACAACTTGCAACTTGTGACCGATCACTGCCTCTGCAAGATGTCGACAAGCTTTGAGGTGACAACTTGTCAACAAGAAAAGGCGAAAGCAAGTTGTCAGCAAGTTTTGAATCGAGCAACTTTCTAGTGATATCAGATAACTACGTAGTTCTAGGGGTTTTGAGTGGGTAAACAAATAAGAAGGCTAAACTTTCCTGGATGCAGATCCACGACTTCCACACATTGTGTTTTGCCATAATTAGTAAACATTTAATACTATTGCATTGAATTTAACATAAAAGTATGATGTACTACTATTTATTAAGTTGGCCCAAAAGTCCTGCACCAACATTTAATTTTCGATCCAGAATTTTTTGGTCTCGGAATTCTTTGGCGATAGAATGTGGTAAAATGTTCTATTACTTCTCTACTATAAAAATTGGCAGACCAGGTTTCAACCATGAATAATATGTAATGTTGTAGTTGTTTGAAAAAAGCTCAAAATCTGGTACAAGACTTTTGAGCCGGCCTATTATTACCACTATAGTACCTGATTTGAACAGAATTTAGCGAGAAAGTAGCTCTATAACATTTCCCCATAAACTATCTCCTTGTTTTTTTGTCTTTTTTCCTCTATTCCTTTTCCTTCCTCTTTACCAGATTTTTTCTTCTTCCTTTTCCTCAGCTAACCTCCGACAATCCCAGTGAATCCTCGACAGAAAACCCATTCATCACGATTTGTCTCCAAGGACTTCCAGAGTAACAATTTGTGTCACACTCGCTGTATTTCGGCCATTCTCGCCGTGCAAGTGGGGAAATTGATGGACTTTGCGGGTTAAAGCCAGATTGGTTGGCTTTATATTCACTAGGGCCCTGTTCATACTCATCACACTCGCCGAGTTTTTCGAACGTTGACGTCAGTGAAGCGCCTTCATTCGGTCAAATCCAGAAAAAGCAGAGCATAGGCAGGCGAGGTATGGGTTTTTTCAGAGGGGTTCTCCATTCCCTTGGGTTTTCTGGAACCACCTCCTCTCGGATGTGGATCAAGTTTTGGTCGAAATTCCGCAAGTCCAAAATCGCGGCCAACCCCAATATTTCGGGTAACTGTGGGCCAGAAAATAGCCTTGGTCCGCGTTTTCTTGCAAAGGCCTCACCTCCAGGGGATTCACGTGGATTTGCCAACTCACCAATGCCACTATCAAGAAGGACCAGCTGTATAGGATAATCTATACTAGATGCGTGCGTTCGACGCGCGTGCGTCTACACGACGATGCGGTTATCTCCACGGCTAGTCAATGCGCTATAGTGAGAGCTTCCAAAAAATCGTATCTATACAACAGCAGAGGCGATGTCAATAATCCACAAGTTGTCCAGAGTTTCTGACAAATGTTCACATGGCAATTGACAAATGCTCTGGAGCTCATACCTCCATCTATCCGTTCCGTGATAAAAACTTTACACTTGACTATACATATAACCATGTACGTATTTCGTGGATTATAAAAGCACCTCGATTTCATGAAACGCAGCAGGCAGATTTTGCGAGTTTTTCTGTAGAAATTCACTGGTGCTAATTCATGTTAGGTCATGCTGGTGACACCAATGGGTTGAAACGATTCGCACGCGCTGCACTCTGATAGTCTGCGCGTCCACACATCTTACCGATATCACCGTTCTCATTTGATCGGCTAGCTTCGTTCCAGAAGCTGGTACACTGCATACCGTGAAATCTGAATCTGACTTGTGTTCTTAAATTTTTTTTTGCGGATGACAACTGCAGGCAGTACTATTAGTACAGAACGTTTTATAGTTACAATAATCCTCCAAATTGTTCAACACTTTCCGTCCAGCAGGTCGTAGAATTTCCTCATTGGTACTCTTATAATCACCATCGGAAATACTGTCCGTTTCACCAATCTTGCCACTTGGCAGGTTTCCAATATGGGGTATGTTTTGGCACGTTTCCAGTTATTGAAAGCGCTCTCGACGTGAGACTAAATGCGCCTTGTGCAGCTACACGCAAAACATAGGATTGCTCTAATTTTTGACACAGATAGTATGTAACCCAGGCGCTCGCGTTTTCGAGTTGGGTAGCTGTCCTAATTCTTTCATAACCTTGCTTTTTTTTTCTTTTTGTCCTATTCGGAGTCATTAGACATCTTCACCTTCTAACGGTTTTATTAGCCGGGGTGAAAAAATCAGATGGGGGGGGGGGTCCCATAATTATGAAACGCACCATAGATTGAAAGCCCAGGATCATTACGTGATCCCGAGAACCCAAATTGGATGCTGCTCATAAATCAAAAGCGACGATTCCATGCAACAGCCCGAAGCGGTCCGCCTTTCAATCCTTTTTTCCTTTGTTTTCTGCTTTTGCAGAGGACGATTTCCAAAGCAGTGCATCTTGACGCCATCTATCAAAGCGGAGCCTGCAGATTGTCAGCTAGGCAATTATCCCACCATGTCGATGGCCATTTTTCTTGGTCGGTTTTTCCACAGTTTCTTCCAGAATTTCTTACAAGGGCCAATTCTGGAGATAACTTGTAGCAGCAATTTGTAACTTTGGAAAAAAGCTGGGTATAGTTCCTGGGAACGTGGCAGAGCTGGAGGAAGTGGGGTAAAGTACCAAAAAACTAAGGAACCCAGGTTACACCTTCTTAATCTGCTATGTACTATACAGGGTGGTTCAATTGAAGTGACAAATGATACACATGCCTTTTTCTAAACTCGGTCTTTTCTTTTTGGAAGTTTATCATCTTTATTGAACAAACACAATATTAACAACAACAATACAACAAGAGTTTTCAAAATGGAAATCACGGGCCTTGATAACAAGCGACAGTCTCCTCTTGAAGTCTTGACAGGCTGCCCGCAAGATGTTTTGGGGAATTTTGAGCCATGCCTTGCGAAGTCGAGCCTTCAGAACTGCAACGCTCGGTGCCGGTGTAGAACAGCCTCTGACTCCAAAATAGACCATATGCGAAAATCCATTGGGTACAGGTAAGGAGAACCGGCCAGCAATTGCGTTGGCGATATGAAGTCCGGTACGTTGTCTCGAAGCCAACCCTGAGTTGAGAGTGCTGTATGACAAGGAGCAGAGTCTTGCTGAAATATCCACCTCGCATTCCTGAAATGCTTCTTGGCGCACGGCTTGAGATGTGTTTCCAGAACTAAAGATCGATACATCTTGGCGTTCATTTTGGATCCTTTTTCTAGGAAAACCAGCGGAGTTCGGCCTGACTGAGTGATTCTGGCCCAGACCATTATTGAAAGAGGGCCCTGCTTGCGAGTGACGCTAAACAGGCTGGGACTGACAGAGTTCTTCCCTTTCAACCATAATCTGTCCTTTTGCTTATTCAAAACTTGCTCCACCGTGAATATCTTCTCGTCGGAAAATACCATATTTTCCATTTCACCATTGGCGGCCCGGTTGAGTAGTAACCTGGATCTCGTGAGCTTGGATTTCGCTTCTGAGCCGGCGACAATTCCTGAACTTCCTGTAGTTTGAACGATCTTAGTCCAAGGTCTTCTTTCATAGTCCTCGCGACAGTGCTCTTCTAAATCCCAGTGTCTTTTGAAAGTTTTCTTGAGCTTTGCCGAGGATTTCTCTGCAGTCGTTTCCTCAGCCTTCCGATGTTATCTGTTACTCGTACTGTCCTCCTTCTGCCGCCTCCGTAACGCTTCTTTGAAGAGTCAGTTTCAAGGTATCTTTTGATGGTCCGGTATACCTGGCTCTGGCTAACTCCAGCACTTTTCAGCTCCTTGAATATTTGGAGCGCTTTCTTTCTGGAGCGGTAGAGCGCAACGATAGTGGAGTGGTTGTCTCCCATGGCAGAAAAGTGACACTGATACTCCAGCAAGAGCAACCAGCTTTATACAGCTACTCCTGTAGATCATGTACAAACATCATCTGCCACCATCATCCTCAGCTGTTCTGCAAAGTTATCAAAACGAACCCTCCAAAATTATTGTCACTTCAATTGGACCACCCTGTAGATAGTTCTTCAGGGAGAAGAAGTCAAGACACCCATTCTACGAGCCGAAAGCGTCTAAGTACGTACTCAATAACCTGATTTATTCGACAAATAGAACCGCGTGCTCAACCGGTTGAGCACAGGCACATCCTCATGTTCCAGTACATGTATAAAATCAACACTGTCGCTAGTGTGCAAATCATCTTTAACGTAATGAATTAACGCTTTAACGATTTTTGTAAAGGACAGTGCTGTTAAAAATGAATAATTTAGAAAAAGAAACTCGAGAAATTTAAATATTTCAAGAAAGCTCCGCAGCTATTCATACTTTTCTTTGTGGCTGTGTTGCTCTCTTTACCAGTGTCACCAGGGCTATAGGCCTATTCGAAATTGAATCTTCGAGTTCGAATACTTCTCATACACTAGCCGGTTCTAATTACACGAGGTGAATACTGTATCAAACTTTCTTCTAAGCAATTCGCGACAGCCCCGAAAGTAAAAACAAAAACGCTAGGGAAATGTTTTTAGTGAAGGTTCTGGGGAAAAATCGAGATAGGTTTTCTTTGATATCTAGGAAATCCCAAGTGACATACAATACATCACGGAAGTTGTCGTTGTCATTGTCACTGTCACTGACATAACAATTGATATGCATTATCTGCCAATACAACCCCAATTGTCACTCCACCCACCATTACGTCTCTAAGCACTTATGTTCGCGTGCGCCTCTGCCAGCTGTTTTATGAAAATCGACAAACACTTGAACCTCGCTCGCCTCTGCGAGGGTGAAGGGACCAATAGGCCCTGGCCATGATTCTGTGACTCTCGCGTACACAAACAAAGCCCCCGTTATTAATTGCCCGGGGTTAGAACGGGACCCGTGAGAACTCTCGCCGAACACTGCTGGTCTTCAGCCTCTTTTCTCCCATTTCGTGGACAAATGACCATCGGTTCCACGCCAAATCGGCGGCCTTTTTGCCCAATCATTCGTCGGATAGAGTGGAGGCAAAGGGACCACACATATCAACAGCAGAAATTTCACAGGACGTTCTCAAAGTACCTGCTCGGACAGATGAGCAGCGGACACGGCTTCGTCTTTGCCGGCGGCCGTTTCCGATCCGCACAAAGCCGTTCTGGAACGACACGACCGGTGTTCGCGTTTATACAAACGACGATGGCGCGCGACTCGCGCACGTCGTCGTCCTTTCCTTCGTGGAAGTCGCGAGCAGCCTGTGTGCACGATGACGGACATTCTGTGAATTCTCCTTAAACAAATTTCTTAAATGATGAAGACAGCTTTCGAACCGTAAAATTAAGAATCTTCTTCTCTAACTCACCTGATTCTTTCCACACAAACTGAGCGCTGTCACAACTGTCGCCCCTACCTCCGCAAACGCCGCAGACATCAAATCTGAGGGAGGATCCGATGACGTCGTCGCATCCGACGACCTAGAAGAGATTCAGTGGAATTCAGAGCACCTGCTCGAATCTAATGCTTTCTATCCTATTCGCAACTTTAACTGCCCTTGAAAATTGTAGACATGTCAAAAATTTAAAAAAAAAATATATGCTAGTTGTGGAATAGGGCGCTTGTGTTCACCAAAAGCGCCTATGAGCGGCTACAAATCCCTGGTCAGATGGCTGAAAAAAAAAATGGAAAATGAGGCAAAACCGCAATGCTGGTCTCTTGGTAACCTTGTATGGGGTCTTGATGCATCATTGAGAGTACCCGGGGTAAACTGGTTGACGTGTAGCGTTAACAAAGAGTGAAATTGGGGGTGTTAACACGTTTACCCTGGATAATCTTAGTGATGCATGCAGCCCCTGGAGATATGTACGAGGGTGGGTTGAAAAGTTTCCGGAATGACCACAGTATAGTTAAATGACGAGCGAAATTTAGTTGTAGACAGTTATTTTGTGTACTTCAGAGGGGGTGATTATAGGGAAAGAACGGATGGCTTGAAAAAGATTGGACCAAGTGCGTTGAGTTTCTATGGGGAAGGGCAAAAATTTGAATCATTGGGTGGATGCGATTTGTTCAATTTTTATCGTCATTCCGGAAACTTTTCAACCCGCCCTCGTATATACTTCCAGGTCACTGTAGGTTTGACTCACACCTCGTCTAACAAAGAATGCGATTACACGTCGAATAAGCCACTGTTTCTGCAGCTACACAACTCCCATAGAATTACATTTCTTCACGCCAACGATGTTTATGATAAACATCATCATCCTATGATGAATTCAGCAGCTATGACATTGTCCACAGGCCGCGGCGACTAATGTGTCCCCTTCAATTCGGCATACCTTACCGTAGGAACATTCTGGAATAAGGAGAAACCCCAGAAATAGAGGGTAAGACGGAGGGAAAGACGGAATAACCTCATTGATAGCATCGCTAAGTGTGGTACTGCTGCAATAACTTGGAAACTTTCGCAATTGAGGTGAATAGAAGTATAGAATTCACTCTACTTTCAGCCAAATTTTTAGTTTTATCATACTACTAATCTTTGGAACCTTAGATGGGACTAATGCCCACAGTCACATTCTGAATAAGAAATATGAGTGGATATAGTTGTAGGATTTCTCAGCTGCTTTTTAAGATTTTATTGAGCAAATATACATGAACAGGTGGTGTTATAAACGCTATAAAATGTTTTGAATGTTCTGATTTCTAAGATCTAGGACTTTAATCAGTCATTTTGGTAGGATTGGTTGCTCTTCTGGGTCTTTGAACGTACATATTCTTACCTCTCGAAATTTGCTTGCATCTACAAATTTCGATCCGAGATGAACTTGCACGAGAACTTCGAGATGGATCATCTGGTCAGAGTGACAGTCGTGTGACTTTGATCTATTGTCGATTTTGGTAGTAGGGAAGGGTATTCACCAAGGGTGTGCGGAACTTTCCGTTTTCCGTTTTACGCTTTTCGTTTTACGGCCATGTTGACCTTCCGTTTAACCGTTAAGGTTTTACGGGTTTTGTCTCGAAAAATGGGAAATTCCGGGAAGTCATGGAACGAGTGGAACAGAGGTTTTCTTTCTGATAATGGCAAAATGACGTTACATAGGTAACCAAAAACTTTCCAGTTAAACATTCCATGTTCGCAAGCCAGATTTGCTTTGATGTTCACTTCACTTCTAACAAAAGACAGTTAACTAGTACATTAAGGTCAGGTTACAAGTCCACCATCACAGGAATTATTACAGGGCGCCACGATGGCAGAAGAGCACATTAAATTCAAACATAGTATCCCAGTGGAAAAAAAATCACAAAATGACTGTCCAAAAACAAAATGAGTATATCGTTTCCTAGAGCGTGCAATAGATAGAATATCACAATCAGCGGGAATAGTGAAGATCAGAACTCTTGAAAAGTAAAACAGTAGACCTTTAGCTGATGTTAAAATGTCATTTGTAGCAATATGGAACAATTTCCCAAAAAAATACTGATATGAGTTGATCTTCGCTAACAAGTAACAACCTTATGGACGAAGAAGCTATTAATAAGCAGTCGTTACACGTCGGACTTTTATGTATTGCACTACTATTAAAGGTGATCTCATATGCCACAAGAAATTTTCCGTTTTCCGTCTTACGTTTCCCGTTTTATGGCCATTTTTCCACTTCCATTTTTCGTTTTACGTTTTCTGGGATCTGAAATTCTACTTCTGGACATCCCTGGTATTCACTGTATTCAGAAGTGACCGCTTCAGTCGAGCTTTCATCGTTGAACGTCATAGTTCCAGAGAAGAAACAAAGAATGACGTTCCTTTTTTTCCAAAACTGCAATGCGCAACCTCTATGATTTTGAGCATTCCTCACATAGGCTGGGTGCTTACCTTAGCTTGACAAACCCCCATTCTCATCAACAAAACAATGCAAGACAGATAAGAATTTGAAAATTGAGCATGAAGTTGAAGATCGCACGAAATTGGCAAGGACCTATGATTATTCTTAACTTGTTTGTGATGAAGATCAAAACGAAGGGGTCGTGCTTGATATTGGCGGATAGGAAACACTGGGATCAAGGAGGATCAGCTGTGCATACCTAAGAGATGCCGATAGACACACAATGGATTCAGCTTTTGGATAATTTCTCTAAATTCTCATGTAAACTTGCTGGGTTTCTATGGAAATGAGCTAAGGAGAAACACAGAAAAACAAAACTAGAGAAATTGTAGAGAAGTGTAGGAGGTAATGGGCATGTGAAGCCATGAAAGCACTTAACAATGCGTGCTAAAATTTGGAAAAAAAAGCCTCAACAAATCATCAGGCCAAAATACGGGATGCAATGCTCTAGTGGTCGTGTTGTCTTTCAGCAAACTGCTTTTGGAAGAGAAACGTTTTCATCATTAGCAAAACTTTTTAGTGTTGCGAAAAATGTGATAAGATCACACCAACTCTAGGCCCCATGGTATGTTAGATTCTAGCAATGGTGGAAGAAGCACAACACGGGCAAAGGAGAAACTGAATGAAAGGAAAAACAATTCTGGCACTGCAGGTACAACCTGACATACAGTGGCGGCCACATATTTAGCACACCCACGATTTTGGCCGACAGAATTTTTTTGCATTTCTCAGCCTTATAATGAGGAATCAAAACGAGGTTGGAGGATATGTTGAGGCACTATGGGGGCTTCCTTCCTGTTGCTTACCACGGGCACAGAGTCCGTTCAAACTGGATCAAAAAAATAAAAGTTTAATTTCGTCGGTTTTCCTGAATTCTGTGTAAAATATGTGTATCTCGCTATGAAAGGAAATGAAGTGGTGATTCAGATTGAGCATGTTTCTCTTCAACATTTCACTATGAAGGCTTTTACCGGACTCTACAAACCGGCTTGAGCCAGAGACAGAAACAAACCGTCAATTTCGTCGAAAATTTCATTTCTATGAATCTTGCTAATGTAGCAAGCCTCGGAATATTCCTTTTAATATCTGATTGTCTGCTAGCAACACAAAACGGAAAAAAAATCCGCGGCTGTAAATGCACGGTTTATCCATGGAATCACCGTGAATCCTTTTTTCACCATTTTTTCACTCATGTTGATTATTTTCGATCTCCCCTTAGGTGAGAAACTGCTCATCGAAACTACTATAGCGAAACACGCAATTATATCGAGTATAAAATCACATTTTACCCAGATCCAATAAAGTCATTTAGGAGAGAAACTGAAACATTTCCAAAAGCACTGCATTTTTAGCTCTAAACGCGTGCAATCCCATCCAAAAGCATTTCACGGAGCAACAAAGTTGAGGCGGGAAGGAGAATACGATGCCTTATCACATTCTCGAGTATTGTCCTGATAGCTCATTCCAGTACTGAAATACAAATTTAATATTTTAATCAGTTGATCGCCCAAAATTGGCAGCGTGCTAAATATGTGGCCGCCACTGTAGGTCAGGATGCACAGAGGTGGTTGGTAATCACCTCTGCACCCATCTTAGAGCGAATAACATTCTGTACTTGAACTGTACTGGAGGTCTGAGGAATCTGTTAGAGCATCGAAAGCTAGTTAATCAAGGATCGTAAATAGAAGTCAACACCATTTACGGAACGAAAAAGTCCATATTCAATCCGCTTGTGATAATTGGAAGGGTTTTATTATAGAAAACAAGTTAAGTCCTGATGCATGAGGACGCTCTCCTTTGACTCCGGTATTTTTCCCTGCAATGATATTCAGAGATACCTACTGATTGAAATCCTTAGGTTCCAAACGCTGACATATTCTGGTTACTCGAAGGGTGCTTCTATGGTAGAGCAAATCATGAGTTTTCGAATGAAGCATTTTGTTGATGCAGCCTAAATCTGGATTCGACTGGGTCAGAGTGGGGTTGCCGTTGTATACGGTTCATCGACGTCAAAGTGGAGATTTTGAGTGCTGCTGTTGTTCAGGGGAATGTAAATTTTATAGCCTTAACGAGAACTACGATGGAAAACAGTGAGAAAGCTCTTGAAAAAATCTGGACTTCTGGAAGTCATACGAGAGCAACCGCTGAACCAATTTCGACAACTTTAGGTGCATCGGAAACTTTCAGATTTAGTTACCAAATAGCCCCAGCATCCAATAAAATTTTTATAGAAATTCTGCAATGCTGGCAGTTGGGAGACAAGAACGGTTCAAGGCAGCACCCACGGAAATTTTCGTTTCTGAGATTTTGGTCGTTCTTCGTCGTCCGGAACCTTTGTAATTTGCCCGACAATTACGCAGAGAAAGTAGCAGAAGAAACTCAACCGTTCCTGCGATACATATAACTATGTGATCGTGGATCTGCTGGATCAGCGTAGGTGTCATTCGATCGAGTTGCTCGGCAGCGGAACGTTGCTGCCAGCTGATTTAGTTGACAGTCACATCTTTTCTTGCTATTACAAAGCTCTTCGATGGCACTTAGCTCTTCGTTTCTGCTTTGCTGAGCACAAAGAATTTTACTAGTTCTTTGACAGTATCTCATTTGCGAATTTTTCATGTTTCTGGGATCGTTTTAGAATTTGTTAAGGTTGCTGTGGCATCTTGATTGATCGTGCAGTTTTCGAGATTCATTTTCTTTCGTCAACTCCAGAATTGCCGCAAAACAGTGCGAAAAGACGATTTCGGCATAGAAACGGCCGAAAAAAAGGCTGCGTTAACGACTTTTTCAGATCGGTCCACATCGAGCAAGTCGCACATCTCGGCCGAAGATGCTCGGAAGTGATCACCTAAGCGATTCCAGAAAAAGGGAATCTTGAAAGTTTCGACTGTTTTTAGTATTTTAACAGTGATCGCCGCCCGCGATTGCTCCCAATTAATCCGGGATCTCGAGGTCAAAAATTTCCGTAGGTGCTGCCTTTAAAGGAACAAGTGCCTCCTTAAGAGTATTACTGCCTTTGGTCTCCTGAATGGAGCGTTTTTTTTTCTCTGAATATTAGTGTGTTCATGAGATAGCAAGCCCTTTATCGAACCAAAGCTTATGCGATAGTACGACATTCGATGAACCGATGAACAATAGATCCTCTCCTGAGTGCTAACACTACATTACAATAGCGGTAACAGAGCACAGAACTCGAAATTTTCTTCTATGCCACTTGTTTAGTTTTGTGGATATCGCCGAAAAATGCAGCTTGTTTCATTGTTGGATGGAAAGGAATTATTAGAATGGCTGGATGTTCTCACAGTACGGAATTCTGGGGACATTGTTCATAAACCTAACTCGATTTCCGCTGCTCTATCCTAGGTGAATCGATTTTTATTTTAAAAGAAGAAGATATTCGAAAAAAATCATCCGTGGGGTTTTATTTGGAACAAATCTTATTCTCTTTATACTGTTCGTAGCCTGTGTCAGACCACTGTTAGAATACTGTTCATGTATCTGGTCTCCTTTAAAAGTTTCGCAGGTGGATGAAATAGAAAGAGTACAGAAGTCATTTACCTACAGGTGCTTTGCCAGGAAAGGGTTCTTCAGCTTATCGTATAAAGATAGACTCTAAAAGCTCGGCGAACTATCTTTAGAAGATCGTCGATTGATAGCAGATATTACAGTCATGTACAAGCTCACCACTGATGAAATGCATCTCAAAATCTCTGATCTTTTCAGAATGTCTCCCTTTAACAGCCTCACCAGAGGTTAAAAATTCTTTTCTTTGCAGAATCCAGACTTTGTGGAACAGCTCAGATCCTACGTTATTCAGATACAGAAGAGCGTCGGCATTTCAGACTCATCTGGAGCAATATCTGCAGTCTCGCAATATGATTAAACGTTTTTGAGAGAAAGGAGTTGAATTTTCTGGATATTTTTTTCACCTCACTTAAACCCTCTTTCATTTCCTTTTTCTTGATGAATTGCCTTCCACACAATTAACAGCTCGCTCCGCTATCTCGCATTAATTAGGAACTTTCTGATAAGGTGTCAGGCAACACCTGGATAACTGCCTCTTTTTTTTTTGTAAATGGTTGAACCACCTTGAAGCGCGGCTCTCTATCGCTAAAGTCGGGGCTTACGCCAGCTAACCTCCGCCCGTAGGTTCGCTGGCCCCTCCTTGGTTGGGGCTAGTTACACGCCACGGTTCATAGTGTTTATCAATCATACATCGTCTAACTTCCGTGTCAATCCAAATATGCTGCAATTTTATGTTTGTTTTTAACTGGATCATTCAAACATCATATTGACCAAATAAACATCAACATTAAACATCTTAGATGGAAGGTGAACTTAGCCTCGAGAACTAACAATTCATGATTTTATTCCCAAAGCAACTGTCGTATAATAGTTATCATTGCAGCAATCAGACCTTATGACGATAGGTTTTCTCAGCAAATTTCATGTGCCTACCTTAACTTGTTCGATATTCGTTGCCCAAAAGGGCTTTTACTACGCCGCACTAAGGTTCATACAAAAAAAATTGTAAACTGAACGGGAATCATGAAATTTCTCCCTACGAGAACGGAAACTTCTCCAAAGGCAACCTTCAAATTATTCCTGTGCTGTAAATAATCTGAAATGTTGCTAGTATCAGGAAATCCAGGAAGGCAGAAGAATTTACCTGGCATGTGCCATGACTGCAAACAGCTCGGTTGCTGTCCGCCTGACAGGGAGCTCCATCGGCCATGCGCCACAAGAAATGACTGCCGGATGTCCGTGATTTGCAGACCACTTCGCACTGCAACCACTATTTTATTTTCGGGTTCTTGAAGGATTATTGTTAAATATTATTTTTTATTACATCTACATTGATTATAGTTGTATCTGATTCGAAAAAAAAAATCGAATTCTTCAATCCTTATGAACGATCATATTATATTGTAGTATTCGTCCGTCGCGAAGCCTCATATCGATTTTATAAGTACGTAAACGGTTTTCGAGACTTCAGTTCTAGCCACTTTATTAGGCGAGCTTTCGGCGTTATAAGAATATAACGTATAATATAAGAATATAAGAAAAGATCATATTATAGGACAATTTGTACCAAATGCGTGCGTCCGACGAATGCATCCATTTGCCAGCCAACGTGGCACGCACGTCCTGGATGAAAATACGACGGCGTATAAACGTTGCGCATCCTATGCACTCAAAAAATATTAAATGTCCTGATTTCCACGATTTCTGTTCTGGCAGCGTCACGCATTCCAGAAAGACTGAGTCTCATAATTTTTTTTCTTGGGCAACTTTAACACTTTCCATGCTACAACTAGAAAAGTGCACTTGGTTTCGTAGTGCTTGTACTGTTCAGGTTTCTGCCTAATGACTTGGAATTTCGGGATTTTAAATTACTTGGTGAACATTCAAAACGCGGATTTACACCCATTTCGTTTCAGGGCCAGCTCATCGCAACGAAGCTATTCACCGACCAAACCAAGTACCAAGGTTGGCGCAGTATTTAAAAACTTTTAAATTTCCATGTTCTTAGTGGGAATTAGTAGTTTTTTTTTCAAGAAGCATGCTATTTCACTCCATTGCTGTTCTTGGTACCTAGGTCGTTCTGGAAATCTCTTCGTCGAAAGGTTGATTTTTGCAAGCTTAGTGAGAGTTCATATTGCACTACCTCTTACTTATTTTTCTTCTCTAAAAAATGCGATTTTCGACTAACTGGCAACTTCAAAGCCTGCGAAAAATGAAAGGGCCGCAACTTTTTTCACATTTGGAAATCTACGTATGTATTATACATATTACTTGCATGGCGGTCAAATATTGAACATGTACCTACTACGTTTAGGACCGAATAAAAACTAAATAAGTTAATTATTAAAATTTGAATATTGACTCCGAATCCAGTCTGAGTATTCCAAGTGTCTGAAAAAGAGAAGGCCCTGAAACTATTCTCGTCATACCTTAAGGTTATACAAACTTGTCTCTCTTTTTCGAAAATCCAAAATTCCGACATGTTCTGTATCTACATGGTAGTGAAATGAAATTTTACATTGTTACATTGTTCCCACTGAACATCTACTCTACTACAGTTACAGTAACGTTGTGGAGTACCCATTATTCGCTGTACTCATTATTCTGAGTGTTCCAACAATTATGAACGTGGATCACCTGCTGCTTGGAGAGGATTTCCTCTCCTCCGCAGATAGTCTCCCTGGATGTTCTGTGCAGAGTGTCGCATTCCTGAAATGGAGAAAGCATGATTTACTATCTTCGCACCTTTTTTCATCTCTTTTCTCAGTTCCTTCTCTGGATTACCACCGAAACGAAAAGTGAACCCTCACTCTGGATAAGTTGAAATGCGATGGGATAATTGCCGTGAGCTTGGTACGAACTCTGAAGAATGAATTTCGGTGCCCTCAGGTGGAATGTGCGCTGTGGCGAACGCTCAAATTATCGTCCCCGAGACCCTAATTCGAGGCGGCGGATTTCAGGATGGGGCTGGCGAGGCGAAAAAAGCGGGCACCGATGGCACACGGACTTATTGAATCCTAGAACTTGCTCCAGACATGAACAAAGTGCAGTGCGAATTTAGCTGGAACCAGCGTACTAAGCTGGACGCGTTATCTCGTCCAAGAAAGGGCAATGAAGGCGAATTTGTTTGGATCCAGGAGCGCATGGAGCGCAGTAACGAATAAACTTGCCTTTTCGTTGCACACTCTGAATCTGACCGAGTGGCCGGAGCACTTGATGTCCAAACATCGACGAAGTTGCTGCGACACTCCGCCACCACACTGAAAACTCAATTTTCTATTGAATACTGTTATAAAATACTGATCAAATCAAAAGGTGACTTTTGATCAAGGGACCCGGAAGGTTCACATTTTTCAGTGGGTATATAAGCGAACATCGATTCAAACAAAACTCGCTTCGTCTTTCTCTCCATTTTCAGTTTCATCAAGGAGTGGATGCATCAATGAGAATTAATGTGGTTAAACATATTGATTCCTGAGTCCGAATTCATCATCGAAATTACCTAGATTAAAAATGTTGATACCCGTGCTAGCGACAGGTAAACTTATGAGGTGTCAGTACATTGCCCTGAGTGCACTCAATGTTCTATGCGGCCGTTGTTTTAATGATGGGGGCGTTTGTCATGTGTTTAGCCGTTTAGTCAGGGTAAATTCAACTAATCATGTTACCCCGGGCTGGATGCATCATTGAGATTATCCAAGGTAAGCGTGTTGACGCCGATGCTAGCTATGGGCAAAGTTGTGAGGCGTTAACACGTTTACCCAGGGTAATTTCGGTGGTACATGTGGCCTCAGATATTTTAGGAAACTTCCCGTGACCACAGTTAAGGAATCCTAATCCGGGGTGTCGGATTAGGGGAAAAGGGCAGGTGCAACCTTTATTGCAGAATGTTGGTGATGATAAGAGCTGAGTAGGTCAATTTTTCTTTTAAAAATTCTCATCTATTCTACACTAAGGGATAAAGTGGTCGGCGTTGATCAATCCCGTCACGAGGGATGCGCCACGCTTTCGACTTCATCTGAGCATCGTAGAGGCGTTGAATGCGTATGTGCCCTGTACAGTGACTTGCGGGGGGCATCCGATGAACCAAGTCACTGCTTCATCCTCACAGACTCCTCTGGTACCAATTTACCGACCCCGGAGGAATGGATGGCTTGGTTGGCTACCGGCACGATCGAACCATCGATCGTGTGCGCAGCAAGCTGTCGCCTTTCACCACTGCGCCATCGCGCTCCTGTACCATTTTATTCCTTCAGAATTTAGTTCTGCGAATCCCTCTGGTGACATGACTGTAGAGAGATTATTGATAATGAAAGCAGAATTGACCACACTCTGCGAATTTTCATAGCGCTCCCACTACACATGGGGCCGAATAAAAATCGAATAACTCAATTGATCGAATTATGAATTCAGAACCTCGTCAAAATATGAATTTAGGGGGACAAAAGGCCCCAAATACCTTCTCTTCAATCATCAAGAAACGTACTTCTTCCTCTTCTCTGGAAACCCCGAATTTCATTTTATTCGATATCGAAGCTTCGAATTCGATTAGCCAACCCCATCATTAAATCTTGGCCTAATCATCATCGCAATCACTAGACGACTTCTTAAATGACAGAGCACCAAAAGTTCCCGTTGAAAAATTCTTACCGACCAAGTTAAAGAGGAATACCTAGGGAACAGGATTAAATTCTTGCTTCTTCCTTGTAGACTGCTACTCCTCACCTGCTGAAAGTTTTGATGTGATGGTGTAACACTCAATTTTCCCCTCTCGCATTCAACTGTAAAATCTTTAGTACTGGCTAAAAACCTCGCAGGAATGTGTGAAATTGAGTGTCAATGCTGAACCCTTGAGGTTTTGCTCTCAGGAAATCAGTCACGAATAGAAAATTCCTCGAATTCTTTAGAAGAATGGCTGGTATGTATATGGAGACTTGCGTTTTTCTTCAATAATCCTCGGAAGCACAGGATCTGATAGCACGAGCGTGTACGCGAGGAATCTTTGAGTTAAGGGACGAGGCAAGAAAAAGAAAAACGGTGAATAAAATGATATTCTCTTGTCATCTTTCCGCTTCATTCTTAGCACCCAGTTAACCGGTTTCATCTTCCTTTTTCTTTCCCTTTTTTCTTTTTTATTCTGTGTTTCATGTTATCTACAGTGCATCATTCCATGTTATCTACAGGGCATTCCACTCGTATGATAAAAAAATAGAACAAAACAAGTTTTGCACAGCTTTCGGCGAATAGGCTAGTGTGAGGAACGAGTAGTCAGTGAAATTTCTTCAAGAAAGGCTTATAACTCCTATTGTCCTCATTAATTTCTACGAAAAATGAAAGGAAATTTTGGGTTTTGTTTCCCTTTCCTCTTCACTGACACAATACAGCACATATTCCCTTTAAAGGTGATAAAAACATTCTTTAGGAAGCCTAGAATTTGTACAGCATAATAAGATCTTTGCCCTAGCGCTGGATCCTGACCAGGACGCGCCTTTTTCGCACCCCCGCGGCCAAACAAGGAAGAGCCGGCGTTTGAGTTTTTGGTCCATGAAGCAGCGCCTATTCATAGCCGCTCCATTCGCCTGCCCGTCCCTTTGGACTCATTGTCTGTGGGCGCTGAGCGCATGCATGCGTACGAAATCCAGGAAGAAGCACTCACCGTTCTGGAACACGGTGTCCACGGCGACCATCCAGCCCATCCGAGAGCCGACGCGAGTGACCACAACTGAAAATAGCAGCATTTTTGGGGATCTTGTCTTCTGATGGGGTGTTCCGTTGTTTTTCAATGATGGGTCGGGCCGGCTAATGGTGAGAAATCGTCGTAATTCATCACGCGGACGCTGGTGAAGCCGTGGACACTCTCGACGAGCCGCGTCTCCTTTGTGTTGCGGGCCTCTGGCATAATAATGGGGCCACCTGAACACGCACTGCTCGCGGACCACTGCACAGCGGCTCGCGGAGTTCACACCTAGTGGGTTAATTGCCTTGAGGGGATTCATTTCAGGAGCAGTGGAGAGGTTCATGAAGGGTCCAATGGAAGTTTTGTAGGGTACTCAGCGTGGACGAGTTTTCCGGATAAATTGTAACATATTTTGCTGTCCTTACCCTACTTCTCGACTGAGACGATAACCCAAACCTGTCGCACACAGCAGATATACCCATTCTACCTGCATAACTAGTCCATTTCATGGAGAAGGGTTTTGGAAGAGTGCAAACTTCCCAGAAATGCTCATGAATGCTGGCGCTGCTGGTGCAGTGTCTACCAGAATTTGCATGCTTCCGCTAGGCCCCCGGTGACCACACAGCCGCCACTCATATGAAGAGGTCCGCGCGGGTTTCCCAGACAAATGTCAAGGGAGTCGGATGCTTTGGCAGAATGTGTCATAATCGGAGAGCGTGTCTGCTTCTTCCGCGTCTCCACACCCACCGCTCTGTCTCTTTTCCTGGCGGCTTTTCAACAGCAACACGTACATATATGCACGAATAGCATTCTCTAGGAGACGACTTGCACTAAACAGACAATTGCGACACGCTAAGCACTCTCAGGATCTCTGACGGAATTTATGATCGTTTCTGCGAAGAGTGTGGTCTACTCGCCCGCCTAAAGCGGACGAGTTGTCCAGATGAAGTACATGTTAGTTTCACTGTAAGACCTTAGAAAAACCCTTGCATTCGTCTCAATCCTTTCAATTTTTTCAGAAAACAGACATATTTTCAGCCAATAAGTGTGAAAATTTAAGAACCGCTTAGTTGTGTTCAGCGGTAGTTTACACCGTTTTCCAATTTTGTGTACCTTATGGGGAACCGGTGAAACTGGCAGCTTGCTTGCTGGGAGTGGACGAGTTTCCTGGGCAAAAGTTGCAGTTCATTGCCTTCGCAAGTGTATTGCCCAATTTCTGGATTTCTTGGACACTATTCCATTGTCCAGTTCTCCAGAATTTTCTATTTTTTCGCTCAAATTTTGCATAGTTGGGTTACTCGAGGTGAACAACAGGGATATCACATCAGTTTTCTACAATAACGCTCTGCGTTGGAGATACGGTAGATGGGGTATGTACCTTTGCACACAGGTGTAATATTGACAAGGATTAACACCACTTTATGTACATGTGGCTGGGATCTTGGAATCGACTATTTCTCTCGTTTCTTACCATAACCTCACAATCCGCGTGAAACGATGTTACGGTACCAACAGGATACGATAATCGTGTTCAGCACCTCAACGAACCCCTCTATGCAAAATTTTGGGGTATTCTGTCACGTACAGTAGTTACCGTATGGCTACTGTAACCCTATCAAATGGAGTTACGGTGCAGTTACGGATATGATACTATATGAATTAGCTGTCCTTTTTTTTGGAAAAAATATACCGGATTTCGTCTGAGAAATTTGTCCGTACCGTATGAACGTTACTGTGAATATATACATGAACATTCGTGTGACTCTTACGATGTGGAAAAATACTAAAGATACGTGGACTTCTGAGCTGCACGAGTTTTTCAGGCCAAAATAGATATTCTTGGTCCGAGTGACTCGTCCAGCATAGTCACCCATGAGAGATAATCGTAGAGGTAGCGAAATGTTCCACAGATTGCCCGGGAAACTCGTCCACTCCAGACAAGTGACAAGCATCGGGTTCTTCCTAGGGATGTTCGCACCCTTCCTTACTGAAATTTTCGCTTTTTCCCCCTACTAAACTGTACGTCACTATTTTCACAGCAAATCTACTTGGTGTTGTTATTGTTTCTGTTTTACCGCAGCAGCACCTGCCGACTTTCACCTGTCGGTCTGTAGCATTTCCATTCAAAACCTTAAATATCACGGCATTTCATGCGTTTGGGCTATACAATCCTAGAAAATCAGATACGAAAAGGAAATTTCTGAGACGCCTTTGGCTCAACGGCAGAAAAATGGACATGTGGTATATGGAATGCTGTAAGCTGTCAATCAAATCAAATAATTTTTGAAAAATCGTCCGAATATTCAAAGGCATACAGTAATGTGGTGGGACAAACTTCGAAAAAAGAATAAGAAGAACAAGATGAAAATTTTCTTTTTTCTTCCGAGTACTAGCTCCTGTACTGCTGTGTCATGAAGAATCTTTGGATTTATTAGGTCGTCAAGTATGAAATGTCTGATTTTGAATGAGACAGTTTCGGGCAATGTTTCTCCAACAAGATTGGGTACGAGCAGTTCAAATATGCCCCTACGCTACCGGCACAGCCTTGCCATCTTACCGGTAGCGTGGTTGCGCTAACGGCTTGGAAGCCAGGGAAGCAGGCGGCAATAACGTGGCGAAGGGCATTTCCAACATGATGTTGAAAGTGGAAAATTTTCTCTACCAAGAAGTGGACTAATACTTGAGAGAAGTTGTGGTCAAGTAGAACAAGGTTTGGCCAGTGCAACGAATGGCAGGTGGACTCCTCTCCTTGCTCCCCTGGTTTACGCAGCGCAGTTTTGCAAAAAATGGCCAAAAAATGGCACCAATTTTTGGGGATCAAACTGTGAAAAATTCGTTCATCGAGCCACTTTAGCTTGTCGTATTGCCTTGAACACCTGAATAATATAGGGTTACGTACGCCAAACCTTGCTGCATACACAGGCTTACTGTGGCTCCTATCCGCTCAAGCCGCAGCTTCCGACGTATCATAATCCAGGTTCATCACAACGCTCATTTTGCAGGTTTATATCACCAGGAAGAAATTTCACAGAACATCGGTGTCCCATTCCTTTATTAGCCACTCCCTTTGCAAACATTTCTAGGGTATTTCAAGTTGTCCTCACTTTACAGGCTCCGTGATGGAACCAATATTCCGAAATGATACAATTTTTCGTCTTCGAGTAGTTTCACAAAAGTTCCTCTCAAACAAAAATTTTGAAGTTCGTCAGAAATTAAATAGGTGATTTTGAGAGAGGGAGAATTTACCTTCATAATGGGAAGAAAGATAAGAGTGGCCTAAAGAAACCCCGAAGATACCAGCTGTCAAACTGACCTCTCAAAAAATCAGACATTTCATACTTGACGACCTAATATTTTCTGGTTCTGGAGTGCTTTTCATTTACTTCTTCGTGCTTATGTTCCGCCATGGCATTGTGCACATTAACGAATGAAGGAATATTCGAATATTCAAACAATTTTTCAAATATTGTTTGATTCGGTCAACTCTCTAAGAAACCACATCTCTTCAGCTGAGAACTCCAAAAAGAATTTTTCAATTCTCCAGAAATTCAAAAATCCTCCCTCTCTGCGCCCAAATTTCCCACCAAACGGATCTCCAACCTCCCATCCAAAGAAACAAAAAACAAAAAAGCAGCCAGCATGTCCCTTCGCTGGAAACCCTGATGGACGAGCGTCTCCGCTCGAAACCAAGTCGTCGTTACGACTCCCACGACACCAATTCGCACAGCTTGGTGTAGACATGGCCGTAGATATTCCGGCCGAGCACATTCGATGACATCCAGCATGTCGCTCGGGTCCCTTTCCCGAGGCTTAGAGAGTGGCAAAAAAGTGGAGGAAGCACCACGTGAAGGTGCTTAGGTGAGAGAAAAAGCAGAGAAAAAAGGTAGAGGAAGGACTGGAGGGAGGGGAAAGGAAAGAAAAACAAAGTGAAATTTCAGCTTAAAAAACTGCTACTACTTCACTCAAAATGTTGTTACTGCCGTCGAAAACAAAGCTATGTATTAGGTTGTCCCATAAATAATGGCCGATTTGAAGCTGAGCTTCGCAAGGTGCATAACTGTAAAAATCACGGAAACGAAGGAATGACAAGGTGGTTCTAGAGGGTAAATGGCGCACGCCTTGTGCTTTCTGATCGTTCAGGAATTGTCTACCTAGCTCCTAAATTAGTGGGGTTATGAAGGCCGTTATTTTTGGGACAACCTAACAGTTATTTATGTTACTTATTTACCTGTTTACCACTTGTTTGCAGCTATGCGCATACACCGGCTGTGTTTTATACAAAGACACAGCTAGAAACGAGGAAATTTTGGAGATTTATTCTTATTCCAATTTTTCTCGTCAAAATTAAATTCCCAAGCACAGCTCCCCCCCCCCCTCACACTTTTTTGTCCATATGTTTTATTTCTCAAAATGTTTTTTCCTTTTCAAGGTTTCCTATTTCCAGAATCAGAGCGTAAATCCGGGGTGTGTATCATCGTGAGGGAAAAAGGGGCGTAGCCAGTTGACTCTGATTGGTGTATTCGGGCCAGCCGCCACGGCCATCTGTTTGAACTCGAACGGCGTCAATCCCATAACACGTGGTCTACTTGTGCTTAGCGCCGTATGTGTCGTACGAGTCAAATGGGTGGGCGTGACCAGCGACTCGAATGCGCCAATCAGAGTCGTCTGGTTACACCCCCTTTTCCCTCACAACGATATACACCCGTAAATCTGGTTGCGATTCCTGGAATTTCCTCTGTTTTTTTTTTGTCAAGTCCACTTGGAAAACAGCAGTGATTGTATTAGGATGGTCCAAAAGTCTTGCATCAGCATTTATTTTCCAAATTCCCAGAGTTTCTTAGTCTTGAATCGAAACTATTTGGCAACAGGATGTGCTTATATGTTCTATTACTTCTCAACTATAGACGTTCCATCCAGGTGCTATAACGTTATGACTGTTTGAAAAAGTCCTAAATTGTGCAAGACTTTTGGACCACCCTAATTTATCCGTATCCTCAAGAACTAATGGGTTAAAGAGCAGCCCTGGATTCCTATGATCTACTAAAACTTCTTACATCAGCCGTGAAAACGCATTACTAAGGCTAATACGGATAATTTCTCTACCAAATCGCAATATGAGTGGATAAGTGGATAAACCATGGATAAATCTTAGAAATCAGGATTGTGTTGATAACTCTGAGATCTTCCCTCAAGACAAAACACGAATTAAAACATGAGAAAAATAAAGAAAACAGTGAACAAAGGAAAAGCTGCCTCATGCAAGAATTAGTCCTCACCTGTGTCAGATACAGAAAACACAACCGCATCACTTAACCATCGTTATCGTTAATAACGCGACCTTATCTGAAGAAAAATTATCCATTCGAGATAATTCTATTGTTTAAAAATATAAAAACTCGATGGACGGACTTTTCAAGCTCACACAAACAAATAAACGAATATGAAGGCAGGAAAAAACGAAGATATGCGAAAGGAAACGTGTAATTTGATGCCATTTTTCCGCCCTTTGTCAAAAGGATCACAATTTCCGCTTTTATAGAGAAGGATTCACAGAAGTTTTAAGAAGTTGAGGTTATATGGTGCAGTACAAACGTAAAATACTATAAACTTGTCATAAAAAGATGGTGTTGAGTAAGCCCTGCTTGTCAGAAGCCCAACGATCCTGACAAAGTTTTTTTTTTCGGGCCCAAAAACTTGCAGCAGATTTTTTTCTGGATTATAAGTGTCCTACACTTCCAGACTGAAGGATTTATCCTTTGTGAAGTGTCTGCAGGAGTGTATACTCCGTTCCGAATATGTAGAAAAATGCAGAAGTTGCACTAATGCGACTCAACAAACGGAGCCCCGAAACGAACGTGCATCTTTCCAGGTGAGGAACTTCGACACGAATTTGCTTAATGGCAGCGATGGCTCCAGCGGTGAGCCAAGGAATACTCGTGACCATGTTTGCGTGGCATTCAAAATGTTAAAGAAACCTCCTCTTACGGATAATCCAGGACGTAGTGAAAAATACAGGTTGCTTGTAAAAACTGTGCATACTAGGGAGGAGGTGATGCCAATTGGATTGGGTTGCAAATTAAGGATACCTTGCAATATTTTTAATACTCTCAAAACAACTTAAGGTTGAAACGTCGTGCCGAATAGGGAACTAATAATATGTACACATGTCACAGCATTGTGAGCAATTTATTGTCAAACCTAAGGTTTGAAAGAGACGCCTCTAACGGAAGCTAGCAAATACACTTGGGACGCAATAAAAAACGAAAAAATAGGTAAAAAAGTTAATTTAATCATCAATTCAGAGTCCGAACCAGAAGATCTGAATAACGAAGAAAGAAGACAGAAGGGCCTTAACCCTTTTTTATAATTCCTCAAGAGTTGTACTTCTCCTTATTGCCCGGGAATCCGAGATTTCTACCTAATTGTTACCGAATTTTTGAGTGCGGATATATCTACTGCATTAATTGGTCCTAAGTATTACCTGGTATACTTGGCAGTAAACACAGACAACAAAGGAGTCTTGAAAGAAGCAAATGAAGCAACCGAAGAAGAAAAACTATCTACATAGACTACATAGACTTCAATGAAAACAAGAAAACAAGAATGTAAGGAAAGAAACATTCAGAAAAACAGCACGCGCTCAAAAAAAAAGACGAAACTCAATGTTACGCTAGTCTTTGAGTTTTTACGTGAAACAAATAGGTTAGGCTAGTCAGATGTCATTGCTTCGATTGTATATCAAAGCAAAGACGAGTTTCAACTTTTGAAAAGAAAAAACAGCTGTTGACTCAAAATTTGCAACAAGTTCCCCTGTGCAAAATCCATGCAAATTTCATACAGGTTTCGTGCAAGCTCAACCGACACTAATCTGAGATATACCTGTGCATTTCCAATAGTTTAGGAGGTATTGGTATCGGATGACACTTAGAGATACCAATGACAACGCATTTTTTGATGTTTGCATGAAATTACCCACACAAGTGGAATGGGTCTTGATGCATCATTGAGATTACCTAGGGTAAGCGCGTTGGCGCACATGTTAACGATGGGTAATCTTGCGTGGTGTTGACAAGTTTGACCCAGGTATGATGCATTCAGCGCCAGAAGATGCTTGAGTTTCACCTCATGCAGGCGTCTGTTTTGTGACGAACGTAGTTTTTGTCCGAACGTTATGGATACGCCAGAAATCGGCATCGATCTCATGAAATTCTCATGTTAGGCGTGTTTTTCACCGTTTATCGGATGCACTAAATGATGTAGGAAATTTCCCAGGAAATAGTGATTCGCTAAATTCCGTAGGAAAACTTAGGAGTTAGGATAGAACTGTCACTCATTCACCTCTTGTGAAAGATTCAACAGGAGGACACTATAGCCCTTAGATCCTCCACCTTCTTGCATCCGATTTCGTATGCACATTTTTAGCTCTCGCCAATGAAATTCTATTTCCTGCCACGAACTCTTTCTATTTTCGTATCCATTTTTAGCAGTTCAAACCTAGAGGAATCGCAAATCCTAAGGCCTTCTTCAATTTCGCGAATAATTTTGTACTGAAGGAGAATCCTTCTTAATAGAGCGGTTTCCTACAGTTTCCTGGTAGACTTTGCATTATAAAGTTATAAAGTGTGACATATTTCTTTAGAGAAAACTAAAATAAGCCTGTTTTTGTGTAACCCTATACAGTAAGAAAAAGTCCAAAAAAGCGAATCAGCCACAAGTAAGAGTACGCAAATACTCTGAGGAATCACTAGTTTTTTAGGCATTTCAATACGACCAGAAGAAATCTAGGCTTCGATACATCACTGGAATTACCTATAGGTAAACGTGTTGACGCTCATGATAACTCTGGGTAAATTTGAAGGGTGGAATAGGTTTACCCAGGATGCGTACAGGTTGCGGTATGCTCATATTCTTTTGGATTTAATAGCAGAATAGATTTGTTCCCAGGAAAAATATCCCTGCAGAAAGTGGACACCATTCCAGATTTTTGATCTTCAATTCACGATCAAAACAGGACTTTTCCCAGGAAAACCCTTTCGGAGAGCTGTGAGCTGCTGCTCGACGTTCAATGCTCTCAGGTAATGGGATTTCCGTGAGATTCCCAAGAAAGTTGTTGCTTTCTCGCTGGGAATGGATGAGTTTCCTAGGCAGGAACTCTGTGTTCTGTGATTTCCTGTTCTGGGACTCCCATTCGTTTGGGTTCTTCGACTTTAATGTGGCAATTTTTCTCAAAAAACAACTTGTGTACTTTCTGGATTTTTGGCAGGATTCGCAGAAATTCCAGAAAGGTTCTGATCTACCCGTCCTTTTGAAGGAAAGTAGTTCACCAGGGGTCGAATGCATTATTGGAAGGATGGATAACATCAAAATCATGGCTGTCATTACCGATGAATAGCAACAGGGTTTATAGGTACAACATCATGTATGGGTAAGCATGCCCATCGGTGCCGGGTAAAGGATAACTTAGGATCCGTTGACACTTTTACCATGGATAGCCACAATGAAGCATCCAGGGGTAGTGTGCGTTACTGGGATTACCTAGGGTAAACGTGTTAACCCCCACAAAAATTCAAAAATTTTGCCCGATCGCTGACACTATTGTCAACACGTTTACCCTAGGTAATCTCAACGATGCATCCTGGCCCAGAACCAGAATGGATGAGGTGTGGTTCACCCAAAGACTCGTCTGAGTCAAACATGAGAAGTAATAGGAAATGCTGCAGAACACATGACATTTTGGCTGGAAAACTCGTCCATTCCGGATTCTTAGCGCCTACCTAGAAACGTTGATGAATCCCTCTTTGCGCTGTTTTTCCTTACCAAGAGCTATTAATTTATTTTGAGGGAATACAAGTTATTGTTGTTTTTTTTCTGCCATGTCGGCTGCTTTTCCACCTGTTGGTCTAGAGAATTTCAACTGGGAAAAATTATCTGGCATGTCATAACATGCATTTCTGCCATACGATCTCATAGAGGGACACAATTAGAAGGAATTTCTGGGATTCCTCCAGTGGAAAAACAAAAAAATCCAGGAACCTAGAGTGGGCGTGGTTCTAAGACTATTAAAAGAATCGGATAATGTTCGAATAAACATTAAAAAATTTGAAGGTCATACGGGTAACATTGAGGGTTACATTCTGCACCGATGTCCACGAGGAAGAAGATACTCTGCCAGATTTTCAGCAGGGAACCAGCTGGAACAAATTAATACGTCGAGCACAAACCCTAGCAGCATCTCCTTCCTGTTGCTGCCATTCTCCCCTCAGGTGCTGCCCAAGTTTTCTACCTTTTTGCAGCAACTGCTGAAAGATGGCAGAGACTGAGGGGAGGATAGCAGCAGCTGGCAGGAGATGCTGCTAGGCTTTATGCTCGACGAACTACGCTGTTTGGGCTGCATTCATGCTATAGAGTTGCCGCAATAAAAGGAAAATTTTGTGGTTCTCCCAAGACCTAACCACTTTGTACATAACTGCGCCACATTCCAATTCTTGAGCGATTTTTTATTGCCATGGCTGTCTTATAAAGTCGGGTAAGGAGAAGTGTCCGGATTATAGCCTTTCCGAGGACATATAAAGAATCCCACCATAAAAGGATAAATTCCAAGAGATACGGCCATTATAGACCAAGTTACGAATCGCATAAACCACCCAGCTCTATGCAGCGCTCACTTCGAATGGCCTCTTTTATATAATCCCGCATATAAAGCCGCGAGTACACGCATACTTCGGCCTTCCGGAAATTGTCAGCTTCGTTCACGATAATCCGCTCGTCCCCCCAGCGCTTTTGGCGCCCATACTGCTTTCGGAGCGGCCAAAAAACTGATTGAGGAACGGGGGCAGCCAGCGCGCGGGCCGCCGCACCTCGAGCGGGACGCGCCAATTATATGGCAGGAGCAAATTTGCTGTTCGAAGCGCAAATTAACGCCGAATGTCCGCGCAATTTTCACGCCCGCTTCACCTTTTTGTTGCCACAGCCAAACAAGGCGCGGGCCTGAAGCGCCTCACGCGGCCACACCACGCGGACCTCTAGGTCACGAGTAGTAAACTCGGAGAACAATTGGCGCTTTGTGCTCACGGGCTGGATGTTTGGCATAGCAGGTTGGGTAATTAAACGTACTGGTGGATGGTCGCTATACTTATGGTTAGATCTAAATGTCTTATAATAGAGATTCCGATAAATATTCGGTCTCGAATAGGTCGAATATTCGAATATTCAAAGGTGGGCACCACACAGCTTCATTGTTCGTATTCATGAAAGTTACCGCGAAGGTTTCATGTTTCCCGTTCATCCTGAGTGGACGAGTTTTCCCAGCAAAATATGTTTGATCTCGCTATATTTACAACAACATTTCATTGCTGGCTAAGACCACTCATTTTTACAAAATTCACCCATTTCAACTCGGAAAACTCGTCCACTTTGGGGGTGCGGGTAGACCAGAACCTTCCCGGGAACATTCGTGAATACCGGCACAGGGGGAAGACAAAAGCATCTCTAGGATCGCTTCTTTCTTGAAAACTTGAGCTTCAGGACAGGCATGCAGCATTAAGTTTACCCAGGGTAAACGTGTCAATGCACGTCTTAATGTTGGCTGAGTTTGAGGGTATTATCACGCTTACCCTGGGCAATCCCAAAAAAGGATGTTGACCCGGAATTCGACTAAAAGACGGATATTCGTCTAAATTCCTGTTAGATTTCATTTTATAGTCCTAAGTATACCGCCGTTTTTCGGCTAATTACAGCGCTTCACTTCTCGTGGACGATTTAACCTGTCCAAAAGACGATGAAAGCCCTACCCCGCGAGTTTTAGCCTCTTATAAGATCCACAGCAAGAAAAACTAAATTCTATGACCTACATAGATGTGCGCCGCCTCAGGTCTTTTAGGATTCTACCAGACATATTCACTGGAACACGCATGTCAATGGAAGTGCTAAGAATTGCAGCGGGAAAGGTCAAGGTATTCCACCCCCACCTTGTGTACGCCGTCTCCCCAAGCAGGGTTTGTGGCCCTGAGAAGTGGAAATCCGCGAGAATTTGAGGAAAAAATTTTTAAGGGAAAATGTTACAGGGACAAACGAAGTGGACAATCAAGACAGGGAGATTACAGACTGTATCAGCAACGATACTTGAGAAATAGTCCGTAACTTTCCAATTCGTGCACTAAACTGCAAGCATCCGAGTTGTTTCTACAGCATGTTTCCATACTAGCGCACTTACCGAATGAAAATTGAATAAATTTAACAAATTTTCAGTAAATAATTCATATGTCCATCCAAAAAAAAATCGTAGATTCCGAGGAAAAAACTCTGTCCCTTCCCTTCCTTTCTTCCCCCTTGGGCTCCATGTAGAGCTGTCCCTTTTGGAAACTATCCAATTTTCTACATTTATATTTTGCTTATTCCAAACCGACTACCCGAACATCGACTGTATGAATGTAATGTCCGGTCAGTACACTTATTGGATACCTTATTTCTCTTCTACTTCCTCTTTGAATATCGTCTCCGATGAAGCGCAGTATGCCACGTACACGTTAGTCACCTAATGCACCCATGACATCACGGACAAATCACGTACACATTAGCCACCCAATATTTTCCCTGGATCTCTGGTGTGTTCCGATCAGCAAAACAGAAGTTAAACTTCTTCCTCAAATAATCTAGACCACGAAAAGGTGAGGAAGCATGCCGAAACCGAAACTCGATAGGGCCTAGACGCATAATTGAGATTACCCAGGGTGACTGTATTGTATTTCCTTGAATATTCAGGGCTAGGATTGACGAAACCTTGGCCACACAAACCCACGATGGTTAGCGTGATTGGCTACCTTACAGACTATATAATTTTAAGAGATGGAGAACGCAAAAGTTGCTTTGCTAAACTGGTTTTTCTTGAGTATACTTCCATGAAGCTCAGCCCAGCCATGCTAATGATGGGTAAATTTTTTGTGATGTTCAGACGTTTACCCTGAGTGCTGACCTCACTTATGCATGTGGCTCCAGAGAGAGATTACAATGTACTCGGGAGAAGGCACATAGGTCCTGGAAAATCTGGTATTTATACTGGGAAAAAAAGGCTTGCATAATTATGGTATCCAGAGAATGAAATTACAAAAATCCTCCGCAATCCTGGAATTTTTTCTCCGAATTTTCAGGCTGTTTTCATCACTATGTACCTACAGAAAGAAGTGGTAATATACCGAGGAATTGAGTGAAGAAAGGTGAATCTGTATGAGTAATCTAGCAAGTTGTAATAGTTACCAGGCTGTCTCTCAGTGAATATTTGATTAGAACGAAATACATATTTATGAAAACACAACTCCGGCGAAGTGGCAGCTGTAAAATGCACGATATTCTGAAAATTATCTGTTGACTCTTAAAGCTGTTAAACTGTGACTGTTGAGATGGCTGCTAAAATAATAGTCGAAACAGCGTGAAAACCCAATTCATTGGGCAGTAATGGCTGAATTCAAATAGAATAAACTCAAATAATTTCACTAACAATTTGAAGGTTCATCCGATAAGTCGGATTTTCTAAAAACACAAATCTTTACGACCCTTATTTTTTACCTACATACCCTACAAAAAGAAAGAAGGTTTGTTAGACGTTTGTCCGCATTGACCGCTGTCGATTTCATCCTTTCAGACTCCGACGAAGGCGAACTCGACGAAACATTAGATGTTAGTAAAGAAAATAACAACCTCTTGTATAATCCTTAATTTATTTCATCCAAGGGTGTAGGGTTTCCCTTTTCCTCAAAATTTCAACTTTCGACTTATTCGAAATCGAATATTCAAATATCGAATGCATCTTCTATATTATTTAATCAACACGCTACTTGTGAGGAATTGAGTGACAGACAAATAGAAATAAAACCCTTACTATGAATGGACTAGACAAAAACTATGAAAATGCCTTTTCTCCAATTTCTGGAATTCTATGTGAGCTCAAAAACTGCAAAATCTGCCAACTCATATACGGATTCTTCCGAAATCCAGGCGGGCACAATCGAAAATGCTAAGAGGAAGACGGATGACTACAACGCTTGAGCAGCCAATGGAGGTCGCAAATCGCTTCCAGACACACTTGAGACACCACCCATTTAACCGGGAAAGGCCTGGGGAACTAAATCACATGTGGGAAAATCAAAAGATAAACCAGAAACAAACAGAGAAATGCTTGGTTCACCTAAGAAACGTTTTGTTTTAATTTTTGGTTTCTACATCCACTTTTTTCCTGGCTGAACGTGGAACGCATGGAATTCTCCCACGTTCTCGTCCTTGGAATGCCAAGAAACGGGGAGCAAAGGACAAAAGTGGATTTATAGTACATTCGCCGTGGTTCTTATAGATGAAATTTCTCGTTCGTTGAAAAATGTCTCCGCTGGACGCTATTCCTTGATTTCCCTGGATAGAGGAGGGTTTCCTCAAATGTTCCGTTCAGAATAGAAAAAACGTCTCCGCTTGAAAATAATCTGTGACTCTTCAACGAAATAAAGAATAAAGGAAAGGGGTTACCTTTCATAGATAGCAAGGGATTTTCCATTAAAGAATCCCGTTTTGGGAAAACTGAAGGGAAGAAAAAGGTTCAGTTACATGAGTTCCGCGCCGAAAGCTATGGTTTCTTCTTTTTCTTCTTTAAACGTTTACATTTTGCAGTGTATTTCAAGGAGGAAGAACTTTTTAGCGACACTCGAATCTTCGAGTTTCTATTCGGTTCATTCAAATGGCACTGAAGCTCTTTGTAAAAATTTACATTTTCATCGACGTTTCCAGGTGCAATCGCTTCCATCTCTAGCTGCTAAAACTTGAGTTCATAGACAATCCCAGGGGTTCCAGACGAACGACATCTGCCGTTCACTGCTGAGCGGCAAAAATGTTATCGCCTTCTTACCCTGAAAACAAGCGATACCCCATTTCCTCAAAACAAACGAGTCTCTGGAGGTATAATAGAACATTAGGCTGGGGGACCAGCATATCAAGGATGAGGATGAGGGCGAGACTTTCTGAATCTGCATCTAGTGGAGGAATTCATGGACGTTTTCGGCAAGGTACTAATTTACCTGCCATTCCAGAGCTGGCGAGTTCTTCTGATCAAAAAAGGTATTTCTTGTCCGAACGGCTAGCGTCTAAAAGGAACAAGGCTCAGAACCTTCCCGGGGACTTTCATGGATCCCACCACAGTATAATTAATCCAGCTATGTAGATTGCGGGATTGATTCGCGAATTTGTGGTGCACCTTGATGTTGTTCATTTTATTCTCTTTTTATCTACATATTTAATCATCCGAAGTGGGTCTAAGTAAAAATAAAATTAGAAGAAGGGTCAAGAGAAAATAACAGTCCTGATAAATCGCGACAGCGACCAGCTTTTCGTCTGGTAGGTTTATCCGATAACGAACCCCCTCGAATATTTACTTTCACTCAACTTCCCATCACAGGTTGAAGAAGGTACATCAACGAGTACAGAAGTTTCCATTGACTTTGAAAGAATAATGTTTGCATCAATATTTTATGTATTTCTACTACAAGTGATAGAGTTCTAGAGGGCTCAGACAGGTTTCCTACCTTACAACTCTCAGCATGACTTCTTTCTAAATGCTCTCTTCTTTCATACCTTCTACCGCTTTTATATAGTACAGAGTATTTGACGATGGAAATATTACACTTCACTACCAATCAGGAAATTATACAACTCGTAGCAATTGTTATTAACACGTATTTAGACTCCTTTATTGAATCAAGAAAAAAAGAAGGAAAAGGGGAACCCACTAAGGATCTTATAGATATGTGTGGTTAGAAGCGATTCTTGAGAGAAGCATTTACAATAGGGTTAGATAATCTAAGCACTTTTTTCTCTGACGGAGACAAAACGAGAGAAAATTCGCTCGTCGCTGTCTTGATTTCTTTGAAAATTTATCTTCTGGAAAAAAACCAAACATTACTTAAATTCGGTTCAGCCCATGGTAGTGATGCAAACTCGAAAAGAAATATTAGTAGGATTTTGCAGAAACAATACTGTTTTTCTGCTCAAATCAGTACTTCTTTGGCGAGATTCTTGCTTTGTAGAGGTATTTTAGAATTCATGTGTCAGTGCCTGGAGAGACTTTCTGAAATCGCGGTTTCTATACGAGTTTTTCTATATGGGTAGGGTGCAGATTAGAGCGAAGCGGCAGACAAAATCGGAAGCACTTAGAGGAAGAAAAACGATAGTAGACGGAAGTTGGCACAAAAATGGACGAGAGAAGTGTACAAAAAAATGAAAAAAAAAACGTATTGTCTCCACTCAAGAAAAGTAGGAGCTATGAGAGGAAGTAAAATCAAGAAGAAAAGAATGGGACAGATGTTTGTAGCAGAGGTCCCGATCAACAAAGATCTTTGGAAGTTTTTGTTTTTTCAAAGGACATTTATAGAAATGTGGTCTTAGTACTCCCCGGCTGCTCATCCAGAACATCTCTCCATCTTCTTGCCTAGCCCTATGGATGAGTTCGCGAGCACTCAAAGAGCTATGGCGAAGATTTATTGCCGGAGATCCGAGTCCACACCGAAAAACACCCGCATAGAAACTAGGGATCAATCCAGAAAAGTCCAGGAAAAACTGGCAGTTTCCGCGATTGACCTAATACCATAGTTCTCGCGGCGAAAACACGAGCCGAAGAGTGCGGCGAAAGCAAATTTGCCGTCGGCGTTCGCCGCAATGAAATAAGCGGAAAATTCGTGAGACGTGTGAAACCAAAGTCAATTCTGTGTGCTGACTGGCTGGCTGACTGGCTGCGGAGAAGACGCTGAAACTGAAAACAATACACGGATTGCGCGTGTCGAGCAGGGCAGGAAACGCGCCCAGCGTCCCGAAGTTATGAACCAAATCCTCTGGGGGAGGCGGACCTTATCGGATGGAGGAGCAGAGCAGTCAGCAGAGCAGCCACCAGCCCCCTGGGCAACCGGCGGCAATGGCAGAGCGGCGAGGTTCGCCCAGGAAACCCCGAAACTCGCCGCGTGATCCATGAGCATCCGCGGGGATCCATGAGGAGTCATCAGTGGATTATCGTCCAGCGGAGTCGCACTCTCAGCCACACTCGCACTAACTCCCATTAATCCTCTTTTTGCTGGAGATAACTGCAGGGTGGGACCAGCCCGTATGCCATCGGCTGCAGCAGCGATTTTTGCCCACTGGACTGGCAAACCCACCCAGCAAGAACGGGACGTCGTGATTGGAAAAGGGAACAATGCCAGCAACGCTGTGGTTTTGTTGTCTGCATAATTTATTTTAACACGATTCCAAGATTCTTTGTGCTCTGCAGGCAGAAGATATGATGAATAAGACGTTCTTTCCAGTAGATATGGCAGCAAAAAGCCTCCATTTTTCACCGCAGAGGATTCAGCGATCCATGAGGGGCTAGTTACTATGCATGCGTAAAATTCTTGCACGCACTGCCAAAAAAAAGTAACAAAAAGAATTCGCATGTTCTCTATTCATGCCCTTGCCATTGGAATCCTCACCCTGCACTTTTGATAGCCTCATTGCTCTCATCGATGTCATTAGATTGAAGAAACAACCAAATTTCGAGGGTTACAGTGTTTATATGAAGGATATGTTTATATGTGAAAGCATATTAACTAATGGCGACAATTGAAATATGCCGGGAAGTTCCTTGGAATTTTCTTTGATAGCTACATCTCAGTAGCGGACGCAGAAAGTTGGCGGAAGTGAAGAGTTGAAAAAATTAGGGTAACCACCGTGTTTGAGGTCTTGGACGACCGTAAAAAAAAAGCCGGTTTTAAAACAAAGCCGGTAAAAAATTATTTTTAAATTCAGACAGCTGAAAAGACATTTACAGGGGGCGTCGATGGCTGTGACCCGTTTGCGGTCCCGAAAGATACGCAGCGCGACCGCGCCTCTCAAGCAGGAAAACTCTCCTGGACATCAAATCATGGGGTTTTCTTGATGGTCGGTTAGTTTTCTTATCAGTTATCATCGAATGTGACGAACAACTATCAAGTAAACCCAGATTCGCCACCGCGGCGACGATTCTGTCGTGAGCAGCGCGGTCGTGCCGTGTGCTTTTTGAGGCCGCAGGCGGGTCACCACCATCGACGCCCACTGTAAAACCGATATCTCTATATATAAAGTAGAAAGTCTGTGCGTGTGTGTGTGTGTATGTATGTATGTAATTAATAGAAATCGCGGAGAGCTAACCAATCGGGACCAAACTTTGCACACATATACATCTCGGGCCGGCGGAGGTTTTAGGCTACCTTAGGTTATCGATTGACTTATCGATTTATCGATTTTATTGATTTTTCGCAATTTTGGCCCACGGGTCGGTGAGGGCATGTCTACTGGGGTTATCGAATACGCTGAGTACGAATATGACAACCGTTTTGCGCCAAGTATTGATTTATCGATTTTATTGATTTTTCGCAATTTTTGCCCACGGGTCGGTGAGGACATGTCTACTGGGGTTATCGAATACGCTGAGTAAGAATATGACAACCGTTTTGCGCCAAGTATTGATTTATCGATTTTATTGATTTTTCGCAATTTTTGCCCACGGGTCGGTGAGGACATGTCTACTGGGGTTATCGAATACGCTGAGCACGAATATGACAATCATTTTGCACCAATTTGATTAATTTTTTATACCGGTTATTTTGTTTCCGTGCGGGGGTGACGAAAGGGCTACCGAGAAAACATGATGGTCATCAAAATGTTCGTGGGCAGTTCGAGTGAATGTATTAGTATCAATAACTATCCGCATCAGTGTGAAAAGCCGGGGTAGAGAACTCCCGAGCGAAGCCGGGTATACCGTCTAGTTAAAATAAAAAACTGAAAACGTGCCAGAGTGGACGGCTTCTTTAAAATTGAAATCTAAAAAACGGAAATTCCACTCATTCTACAAAGTAGTTTCGAAAATATGGCGACCAGTTCTCGAGGAGCGGGAGGGCGGCGCTTGTCACTGGCACATATTGTTCTGATGCGACTGAAATACCTGCTGTTTTCATGCAGTTATTAACAATTAGTTCAATAGTACATGGTACCGAACTGTCGGCGTCCTGTGATTCGCTCAAGTCTTCACTGAAATAACTTGTTCCAGCATGGCATACCCATTTGCATCTTGAGAACTCCTCAACAGTGAACTCCAAACGGGGCGGAACCGCGGCGCGGCGTTCTTGGACAGAGACACAGGGAGATCTGTACGCTGGTGCTGGTTGTCTGCTTTTGCCAGAAAAAGAGAACTCGAGAGCCACGCAGCATGCACACAACCAGAGCCATCATGCAGAGCTCCTGTGTCCCTGAATAAGAACGCTGCGCCGCAGTTTCCCACCCCACCCCTTGTATACGACTGTTTCGAGTTCACTATACGTTGGGAAAGGGAGTCAGTCACAACTTTCCCGGTTCATGAGTAAAGGTCCGCTAGAAGGGGCCAAGTTCAGGCAGCAAGAAGAAAGCCATCACTGACATTATCCTGGAACTTTCAAAAACAATTTCTACAAGGTAAATATGAGGTGAGAAGAAGCACATACCTAGCCTCACGAAGTTATGAACAGCACTATTCATATCGCACTTCTGGAATGATTCTTTTTCAGCTCACTGGGCCAAGACTCAGTATTGCACTGTAGCACAATTGGGACATGCCAGTAGCCAAAGCATGCCAATGAGTTTTCAATAAATTCAAAGAAAAAACAGCCGCTTTAACGGAGAACATTTCCATAATATTCGCGACAGAAAACTATTCCAGTCTTCAATTCAAGACTTCCATCTTGCCAAAATTCTTAATTTACAATTAAATAGATCTTCTCTGGTAAATTCGACCGCTTAATTTTATCCTCTGTTATGAGCAGGGGAGGAAAGTGCAGTTATAAAATTCTAATGAAAACTTTAGTCAAATAAACTTAGGTCCAATGTGCTCCTCTGTACCAGTTCTTCTATTTTCTTAGTAGATGGGAATAAACATAGTGGACGAAACCCACGGAAATTGAGGCAGTTGACCTTCGAGTCCAATAATCCGGCGCTAGTTGAAGGCAAGAATTGTGCTCATGCTATGCTGCTTTAGAAAGCATCCATAGAACGTCTGTGTACATCCAAATTGCCTTTGGACAACTATATCCAAGTGATACTTATAGAAAATGGTTCATTGGGTCTATATGGCCGCTAACCACATCTTTTCGGCCGCAACTGCTTGGTGATACCCCTGTATCGAAGCTATTCTGTAGAATTTGTGTAAGTATTACCTTGCATACATCGCCCTTAGTTGAAAAAAAATTCTCTTGGAAGGAGCAAACAATGAATCGCTGCAGTTTTTACTTCTTCTATGGATAATCTCCATCAAAATACGAGCCTCCAACCTCTGTGTATTGCACCTGAAGTTATAGACGAAATACCAAAATGATAGAATATAAATATGATCCACGCTAACGTTGAGTAGTATTACTGAAAAACAAAAGTGGTGTTTGTTAGAAAAAGATGTGCAGTGTTAGAGGAGAACAAACCATTATACAGTGCGTTTTATAGGACACCCCCGAATTTCCCACTCCCGGCTATTCCTCTGTCCATGGAATTTTCCCTCTAGTACCATTGTGTTCAGCACCTAAAATAACCTTGGCACCCAACTTTTTAGCTCACGGCCGTAACTCCGGTTTTTTAAAACTTTATTTTTCTCTTTTCGCACACTTCGCGGTCATGACACACCTTCAGATTCTAACAAGTTTATTTGCCGTACAATCGAATTCACGGAATTTCGATAATTTATGGAGCATCTATGGATTACACTGATTTCACGCAGCCCGCTACTCCTGCTCTTTAGATGGAAACTGAGGACATGTGCGTCGATAGACATCGAACATGCAAGACTGCCTATCTCAACTTCTCAGCCACTCATTGCTGACGGAGGTGCACTCAAAACTGGGTGACAAGGACCCACTGTAGTCCTACTTTAGAAATACAGTTAGCACTAGTCACAGGCTACTCCGTTGGCTTTGCTAGGTGGCGATCCAACTAGGCAACACTCGTCCGACATCGAGGTTTTCCCATATTTTCTTATTAAAACCCATGAATCGGTGGCTCAAAATGTCGGAAATTGCTCGCTGGCATTTTCTGATTTCCTGCTCTGTTAGACCATGTTCCAGTCTCTCACTGGCCAGGTCGGCTTTCGCCGGGAAGTGAACCCAAACACGCGACAGCAGCCTCGAAAAAATTCCTTTTTCTAAACGTCTTGTCTGTCTTCCGTTATCACGTCAACGACTCTTCCATTTACCGTAATTTCGAAGTCTAGTATATAGTCGCCTCATTCATGACCAATAACAGTGCTTGGAACAGGATTTGGTCACTTTATCAGCTGTGATATTTTGTTCCTAACATGTCATCAGTTACTGCCTATTTCGCGCGGAGCAGACACTTGAGCAAGCAGAGGACGGTGCCTGCTCTGTCAGTGCCGGAACTCGGAAAACTCCTATGAGTAATATACGTCATTTTGAACCACCCATCCGCAGGTTTTAGTAAAGAAATATGGGAGAACCTCGGTGTCGGGCGAGTGTTGCCTACTTGGATTGCCACCTAGCAAAGCCAACGGAGCAGCCTGTGACTAGGACTAACTGTATTTCTAAAGTAGGACTACAGTGGGTCCTTGTTAGCCAGTTTTGAGTGCACCTCCATCAGCAATGACTGCCTGAGAAATTGAGATAGGCAGTTTCGCATGTCCGATGTCTATCGACGCACATGTCCTCAGTTTCCCTCTAAAGAGCAGGAGTAGCGGGCTATATGAAATCAGTGTGATCCATAGATGCTCCATAAATTATCGAAATTCCGTGAATTCGATTGTGCGGCAAATAAACTTGTCAGAATCTGAAGGTGTGTCATGACCGCGAAGTGTGCGGAAAGAGAAAAATAAAGTTTTAAAAAACATGTGTTGCTGCTGTGAGCTCAAAAATTGGGTATCAAGGTTATCTTAGGTGCTGAACACAATGGTACTAGAGAGAAAATTCCATGATCAGAGGAAAAGCTGGGAGTGGGAAATTCGGGGGTGTCCTATAATTATGAAACGCACTGTATGTAGATCTCCTCGAGATGTGCTGAGCGGCCAACTCTGCTAAATATTGAAATTCCACAAAACATGTTTGGCGGCAAAGATGAAACTCTTTTGTCAATGCCAAAGCTAAAAACAAGATTATCTGCGGTTCCACAATAAATGTTAATTCTTCGCTCATGGCTATAGTTAAGCCAGTATTAGAGCATAGCTTTTGTAATCGTCCAGGGACTCTGAGATCCATCTACATCCTATCGGGTGATCAACGAATTTCCTCAGCACAGCTGCAATCTGCGGATTTGTGACATCCCAGAAGCTTTCAACAGAATCCACTTTTTCGACAATTTTGAGCTGAATTTTATCGCTTATCCGTTGGTTCTAATATTAATCAAACCAACTTCAGAGCACAAATACGGCAAATGCCAACTGCTAATTCTTGCCACCTTGCGGTAGTGGTCCGTTTTACCAGAGAGGATAATTGGAGAGGTGTCAGGGAAAGAAACAGCGCGAGAAAGTGTGTCGCCCCAGGAGAGACAAGCGATTAAGGTAAAAAGTGGGCACAAATTCCCACTTATCGCAACTTTTGAAGCCAATTACATACTGTCTTGTGATTTCTGGACAGAATATCTGTCAGAAATGAATGGAAGTCTCGCCAGTCACTCCTATAGCTGAGAGTTCCACAACTTTTCTGACGTTCTATCTCCTAATAGCGTTGCCAAGCCCAGAGAGACGTCCGTAGGGCATTCTCAATGTTCTCGTTCCTTTCCAGAATTCGGTACAGCACTTCTGAGCTAAATGTTCTCTGCTAACAGGTGTTCTAGTATTGCTTGCCCCCTTCCCCGGTACCATTGTACATAATGCAGCGGCCCCACTATCGACCCCAAACTCAAAATCATGGACTTCTCTGAAAACTTGCACACAGAGGTAATTCAAGGTGCTGATCACGAATATCACACTGATTCCGCATGGTAATACCGATTTTATTGATTTTATCGATATTTTAAAGGCAGCACCCACGGAAATTTTCACTTTCGAGGTGGGTCGTTCTTCGTGTGGCCGGCTGCCGGACAATCAAAATGGTAAATTGAACACAGAAAAAAGCGACCCTACTGCGGAGATACTGCCGTGGACACAGAGTCGAGTGTGGCCACTTTGGTGTCCGCCACGCCAGTCAACGCTATTGATTTGACATACTAAGTGGTCTAGTCCAATGTATCATGTTGTATATGGAATATTGTACAGTGCAGGGTATGGAATGCGCACCATCCACAAGAATTCATGACGATACACGCGAATACCCCCAGCGGAAAACTCGTCCGCGCTGTGGACGCAAAGGAAACAGCCCCTTCATTTCTTCTCTTTCACGTTGTTTCATCACTGCCTATGAGTTCATCGTCCCTGAAAACCTTGAAATTCAGCGAAATCTCCAACACAAAAATTTCCGTGGGTGCTGCCTTTAAGTCGCGCCCCGTTCCCTTCTAGAGGGGGTCATCTGTATCATCAAAACTGTTAGTGTACGAAGAATTAGACTATAAAGGCGATATGCGCTTGCACAAAGCCCATCAACCACCAAACAATGGTCTGAGCAGCCTTTCTACGATGCTTTCCTCTCTTATACAAAGGATAAATCACGAAGTGAAACGACAAACATCTAAGTTACAGTGATTCATTACGCACTTCAGCTATAATGCTTCGTGGAAATAATGCGCTCTGGCGATAATCTTGCGCCCGATGGAAATTGCGATTACAGCGAGCTTTCTCTCGTGTGCTGGGTTTACACAAAGCTCTTTGGAGTGGTTGTGTTCTTCTTGTAGCCACTGATATCGTTGGTTTTTCTTTGCTAAGACGTGGGTTTGAAAGTGTGATCCTTCAACTACATCTCGCTCATGTAGTTATCTTATCTCTTTGCTTAACAACTGTGTTTGTGTTTATGTTTCTGCATTTTTGTTTACTTTTTACTCTTCTGATTGATGCGCCGGAAGCTCATCACTTCAACCACCTTTTCTCTGATTCATAAATTTCTTTTTCATATTACTAGAAGCCTCCTCAGACCACCTGATGGCAGCGTGTCCGGAAGATCGCTATGAGTCGGTGCTAGCTTCTCGCTATTGTAAACGTAGTCCTCTCATCGAAATTCTCTCTGAGAGGAACAAGGTCGGTTTATTGTAGCTTCCATGCTCGCCAAAGTCTATGATAAGTCTTATTACAGACAATTTTGTGGCGGCAGCTGTGGATTTGGTTAGCTGAATCGGAGCTAGAGCTCGGCCTCAAACAGGTAATTAGATACATATGTTCTATTTTTTACTATTCAAAGTTATAGCACACTTTATAATGTTTGTGGAAAAGCCAGAGTATCAGGATGAGAGAAGCAAGCCATAATTAGTTAAATTGACATTGTTTAACAAACCACCCTTTGATAACCTTTCTAAAGCGATAGGTGAGGCCAAGGTAGTAGTCAGTCTAACGCCGGCAGCACGGGAGGCGGCACTTAGTTACCCATGACGTTAGGTGCAGCCGGAGCGTATCAGAACTGTTTCTGGATTCTCAGAAAACTTTAACCTCTTCTCATTAGATAGAAATTGGTGAAATCAAAAACCAACGGAAGGTCAGGATGGAGATCAAGTTTTGAGCGATTTGTCTCCGAAGATAATCATGATTGAGGGAAATACTCCTTATAAAACAAGAATACGCTTAAACGACTTTAGTAAAGTTAATTTAGGCATTTTCTCAAGATAAAATCGTTTGTAATAGCATTTCGTAAAATATTTTGTATTTTCGTCCATTACCGAGACCTCCTAGTGCCGGCAGTAACTGTCTCTGCTCTTTGTGACAGATGCCTCGGGTAACTAAGCGCCCGCACCCCGGCAGCACCTATGCTAATCATTCCATATATAGTGTTCTTTGTCCGCAGCAGAACTAAACCACATGCAACATGACTATCTAACCTGTCCAAACAGACAGAACAGACGTGCGAGACTCGACCTATAGAGTTCTCTGAGTGTTCCGCTCCATGTTTCATGCGCAATAGTGTTTCACATAACTCACGGTGAGAATTTTGTAAGAATGCAAAGAATTGTTTTCATGTGAGAACGTCCTCAGCGCTCTCGGCGACATCTGTGACTGGGGCGACAATTTATCCGCGAGTCAATCGATTGCGCTGTTTTATCATATCAACCAGTATGTGAAAACAGTTGCATGTGAGCATAGCGCAAAATTCCGACCGGTGAAGAATACTGATGTTAGTGAAATATCCACTAATGTGCTTTCTTTTACAGTGTGTTAGTTTTGGGTAGGCGTGCATCCGCAGCGCTCATCCTCTGTCCATATCGTTATCTCCAGTAGGCCTATCATGGAAGGACATGTTATTGATAGTAGAGGTGATGGTTGGCTATGAAACGAAGGCATTGTTAACGATATGGACGGTAGGTTAGCGTTGCTCAAGGGTGTCACCATAAAATTAGCAAACCATTCGTCTGCGTCTTGGCGATTTGAATGGAAATGCGATGAAGTATAAGGGTACACTTGGTCTTGGTAATAGGCTTTGGAAGCCTGGAAGTTTCACTTCATGGAGCAGTGCTCGTTGAAAAGGGAGTTGGGAGGAGGAAGGGGGTACCCTATATAAGGGATCATACGCTCCATACTGTAATTCTCACTCTAAACCTATGCACAAGCCTAATTGTAAGCACATGCTTAGCCATAGGTAAATGCCTAAGCCTGAGGCTCATGCTAAGTTTAAACGTGAGTGTACCCCCCCCCCCCCCCCCCCCCC
>JARK01001390.1:604416-634168 GCA_000688135.1 Ancylostoma ceylanicum | reverse complement strand
CCCTCCCACCCATTCCCTTTTATCCAAGGACTCCAAATCTTCGCAGGATTTCGATGCGCCACAGCTTTGAATCCACCAGGAATTCGAATTTTAGCTTTATATCCTCTTGCACAATCCAGAACAATTGCAAAGGTCGATTTATTTTTCTTTACTGTTGAGAGAGGAAGGGAAGGGGAGGGGGGGAGGGGTGAAGGTGCAGGTAAAAGCACTATACGGTTGGCGTTTTGGATCGCAGGTACATATGTCCATTATTTCTCGCCTCACCCTCAAGAGGAACGCATCTAGTATTCCAACGCTGTCACCATAATTGAATGACTTACGCTTCTGCTTCCACTGTTTTCTGAAAAATTCCACAACCCCGCCAAAATTTGTCACACCACTCAAATGGTGATCATTTCAGGTGACACCTGAGGCAATTAAAGAGATGAAAGAAATGCGTGATCGCATCGACTGGCAGAAAATCCGTGACGAAGAGCGGAGACTGAAACACGACGTCATGGCTCACAATCACGCATTTGGCGCAGTACGTAGCTGACACACTCATCAGTTCTCTTCACCCTTCTCACGTAAGCTGCGTAAATTGAGCCCTATTTTTTCAGATATGTCCTAAGGCCGCTGGTATAATTCATCTAGGTGCTACATCCTGTTTTGTACAAGATAATGCTGATCTCATCGTCATTCGAGACTCTGTCAGGCATCTTCTGCGCAGGTGAAGTCGTGAGTTTATTAATCAGTAGCGTGTAAGTTTAATTCACCTAGAGGATTATCAAGTGCTCTTCAAAGACATCAGTCTTTGGATTTCTCCTATCTACCTATCTCTACTTTCCCTTCATTCTTTTTTTTTTTCATCCATAACTATAATAGCAAAAATCAGGAATAGCGCACTTGGCATTGCATTTTTTTGGCATATTCTACGGGACTGCTCTTTGTTGAATCCCGAATGCGCTACTTAAAAATACAAGGTTTCCAGACTTTCTCATAAATAAAAGCAATGGTTTAGGACTGCTACTGTGCTGGATAGAATGGCCACATTTGCTGAACGTGAAAGATCCCATGTTACGGTAGGACGTACGCATTATCAAACCGCTTCGTTGGTCACAGTCGGAAAAAGGGCAGCTCTATGGGCGCAAGAGCTGCTCATGGCTTTCAAACAGGTTAGTTGTTGGGATATTTACCCAGGATTTTGTTTGATTTTCTTTCCCGTGGTACATGCATTTTTGTTCTATGACCTCTTCCAGTTGGAACACTTCCATGATACGATGAAATTTCGCGGAATCAAGGGAGCCACTGGTACACAAGATTCGTTTTTAACACTTTTTGGTGGAGATGAGGAGATGGTTGGTTTCTTCTACTGGTAACTTTACTCTGCTTCTTTGCTTTTATCATGCACAAGTTGTTAAGGTAGAGAGGTTAGACGAATTGGTGACCAGCAAAGCAGGTTTCGCTCACAAGTTCTTCATTTCCGGACAGACATATTCCAGGCAGCAGGTATGTGTAATGAGGTTCGCTTTATCTCATCATAATGAGGACAACGTTTAAGGATGTTCACCTGATTTTCGCGCTCGCTACAATTGGTTCCGCTGTGAAGAAGATCTGTACTGATATAAGAGTTCTTCAAGCGATGGGAGAGCTTTTGGAGCCGTTCGAAAAGGCACGGCACTATCAACAAATTCTTTTAGATTTGTGAGTTTTGAAGGTTGAATTAAGGACCAGATCGGATCCTCAGCGATGCCTTACAAAAAGAATCCAATGAAAAGTGAGCGATGCTGCTCTCTTGCGAGGAAACTCATCCACATGCCTCAAGTATGCTTTTAACTTCTTCATTTTCACATTTAATATGGTATTGGACAAATCAATCTAGGAAGCGTTGAGCATCCTGAGTGATCAGGGATTGGAGCGCACTCTAGATGATTCAGCTGGACGCCGAATGCTGCTACCTGACTCTCTGCTTACCACCGAAGCAATGCTTACAACACTCCAAGTTAGCCGACGCCTATCTTTGAAGTAGTCTTTGTGAGAACGTGAACATGTTCCAGAATGTCTTCGAAGGCCTCACCGTCCAGAGTGAGAACGTTGCACGCGTTGTTCGAGAAGAGCTACCTTTCTTGGGTCTGGAAAAGGCGATGATGTGGTTGACAGAGGAAGGTGTTGACCGACAGCAGGTGAACATTCATAGTTAATT
The DNA here is from genome assembly GCA_000688135.1 of Ancylostoma ceylanicum. NCBI lineage: Eukaryota > Metazoa > Nematoda > Chromadorea > Rhabditida > Ancylostomatidae > Ancylostoma > Ancylostoma ceylanicum. The sequence goes on along the minus strand of JARK01001390.1, from coordinate 631,986 downwards.
CTCAAGTAATGAGTGACCAGCAAGCGAGTATAATATGTTTCCCGTTTAAGGCACATGCAGTGATTCGGTCTACTGCACTTGAAGCCAAGAAGCGACAGGCTACCGAACCTGTTCACATGGAGGACATTTTGCAGGACCCATTCTTTGCCTCGGTATGTCTTTTTTCTTCAAAGGAAATTGTACACTCGCACTGATCCGATGCTTCAGCCCTCCTAAAATAACTTACAATATATTGTGGTGAACCCTTCAAAGGTAGTGACAGACATTGTTCCAGCTCATCCAAAATTTAGAAAGTTTACGTGGTGGGAATTGTTAGTATGCGCTGGTCACAGAAACATCTATGATTGACCCCGAAAATACCAAAATATCCGGGTTTTGGCGCCTAGTTTTCGGGAAGAGCTGAAGGGTCACATTTGTCAGCTACCACCTATGTTAATAAAATCTTCTGTTCTCCTGTTTCGTCTCTTATCCCCTAGAGAAGAGACTGTTAGAGGGATAACCACTCTTAGAGGCTGACTAGTGAGTGCGCGGTTAGACATGGCACATATGTCAGATATCCGACGTTACTATGGATGCTCTGGCCTCACTCTCTTATAGGTACAGGGCAAGAAAAGAGTTTCTGCATTTTTTCCTTCAGCGGTTCCAATTACAGTGCCGGTCAATCACTCTTGTATTAAAGATATACCTAAGATTACTGATCACTGATTTGCCGCGCCGCATAACCTACGCGATGCGACAGACCTACTAGGTATTGTGGTTGCCAGGTGTTGTCGGTATTGATGCTCTGCCTATGTTTTTACCCGAGCATTTCGGAAGACATAAACACGAACGGAATGGTAGAAGACACCGTCCGACAGCAGCAGTGTCCAGCAGGTCTGCCGCGCCGAGTAGGTAGTACGGCGCGGCAGACCAGACGGGCGCTACTCTATGATGCAAGAGTGATTGACCCATTATAATGATTATATGATTTGATTATGTATCTTGACCTATTCGCGAAAACAGGAATGATATTGCTTATAAGTTCTTATAAAAAGTTTAATTTGAGCATTTCTAGTAATAATGTGGAATAATTTCTGAGTTTAAAACGTTCACCATCATTCTTATAAAGCGATTCAGAAAAGAGTCGGTATTGTTATATTCCTAAGTGGATAACGCAAAGGTGGTTTCGACTAATTGCGTACGTTCTAGTTCGTCAGCCGCAGTGATTTTTAGCCGCCTGACGTATTAAAACAGCCCCGGAAATGATGTGGGAGTACGTGAAGCAAATGTGTCCGATCAGTGCGAAACTGACCCACTGGTAAATGACCTATATTCTAAGGTTCGCGATCGCGTATTGGCTCTTGTGAACGATCCACTCAGTTTCACTGGCCGTTGTGAATCCCAGACAATGCGATTCATCATTCAAGAACTTCGCCCTGCCATAGCTCCGTATTTCGACTCTGGAGCTGGTCATGTTCAGCTAGATGTTTGAGACATTGATTGTTTTATTCACCATTCAGCATTTCACTTTTTTTTAGAAATAGGTTAACTACCATATTCGACTAGTTCACAGGTCTTAACGTTGTTATTCTTGTTTACAGGTTTTAACGTTGTTAATTTCTCGGAGATTACTGGTTTTATATTCTCATTGCTCATTGGTGTCTAGTGATGTGTAGGTGATAGAGTTGAAGACTAATAAATCTAGTTTCTTGTCCACTGCGTACAGAATTCGTGCAGCTACACAATTTTGTATCTTCTCCGATGTTTATTTTGACTTTCTATGCTTATCAGTAACGCTACAGGCGCGTGTTTTTGCGGATGCGATTTTCCTTTGGAACACGTGAAGACTGTGATTATACAAAATGCTATTGTGAAGAAAATGTGTACAAGTAAGTTGTTTTCAAGTTTGCTGGCTCTGCTATTCCATGGCAGAGATGTCTAGCTTCATGAATGTACACAATTATCGAAGGATCTTTCTCCTATGGCTTCAATTTCCCCATTCCTACATTTCCCCCATTCGAGGCTCTAGCAGATTGGTTCTGGGTCAGCCCCCACTGTTTTTATCGCTACGTCCGTTCCCTTGGATGTGATTCGACATCCAGAAATACCCTTGGGTCCGTATGCATTATTGGGAGGATGGATAATATCATGACCATTTGTGTGACTACCCATGAATAGCAGCTGGGAAGAGACAACGCCACGTATGGGTAAACATGATAATGTGTGCCACTCAAGGGGTAAATTTCATTGCTTTGGGTCTGGATGCATAATTGAGATTACCCAGGGTAAACGTGTTTACGCCCGAGTTGACGATAGGTAAATTAATACTGTTAATACTATTAACAAAAAAAACCTAACACTTGCCCTGGCTAGTCTCAATGATGCATGTAGCCCTTGATACGCCTGTCATGAGTAATCTCAGTGATGCATCCACGAATAGAACACAGGTAACTGAATTCAAATTGCTGGCGCTAACCTATTCATTGGTCGCTTTCAATTTCTGATCTTGACAGGAGTTCTGTATGTGTATGTGCACTAGGCACAGATTGGCAGTACGACGCTACCACTTGCCTCGGTCGATAAAACTTCTCTTAGAGAAAATGCTTGCTTCGCATCCGTCGCGTTGCGATTTCTCTTGGACGACTTCCTAGTTATACAGTTCAGCAAATGCTTCCTTTCTAGGTTATGTGAGCGAATACCCGTAAACCAACGCTCACGCTTCTTCGTTATCTTCATCTCTAACCCATCAAAATGTATACCGCTGTTTGCTCAAACAGCTGCAGGTGAAAGGTACAGGAATCCTTGACACATTACAGGTTTATCCCATTCTCCAACGTTTTCAGGCCTTTTGTGATGTGGGATTACCATGTAGTGCTTCTTGAAGAGCGCGACAATCAAGAACCGTTGATTTGGGATCTCGACACTACCCTCGAATTTCCATGCACTTTCAGCGAGTATTGGTTCGGAGGTGTTCGACCTGATGGTTGGAATATACCAAGTGAATACAGCAGGTGTGATATCATCCCATAATTACTAACTTTTTGATCGGGATGTTTCTATTTCTGCTGCTAAGCAAACATGAAAATCTGACAATCCCTGTGCACCATAGTTCTTGAGTTTCAACGGATTTCGAAGCCCCTCCCTCTTGTTTCAACGGATTTCGAAGCCCCTCCTTCTTTTGATCGTATATTATTTTGTTTTACTAAACATTGTTTCAAAAGTTGAGGAACGTCACCTTCTTAAGGCTATACCCAGGTTTTTTACCCAAATATCATCACCAGGGATGTGCGGAACTGCAATTTCAAATCCCGTAAAACGTAAAACCTAAAACGGAATTCCAAAAATGGGCGTGAAACTAAAAATGGAAAATTTCGCACATCCCTGCTCCTCGTCCCCTCTGTAAACTCTCATCTGCTACTCCTACAGTCCTTCTCGAAAAGATAGACGGAATTTGCGACAGCACAATCGCGGCGGGACCCGGACGTGGGTCCAAGAGGTCGAGTAGGTCCCGCCGCGATTCTGCAGCCGCGACGCTATGACCCGCACGCGCATCCCATCTATCTTTACGAGAAAGACTGTACTTATCATTTTTTATAATGGCAGGAACATAAGGAGATGTTTGTGACAGTCATCCCTGGTGTTTTATTTTTCTCACTTTCAGATTTTTCCGGTTAATCCCTTCTGCTGACTTCCTCACTCATTTCTCAAGTGACCGATCACACATGATAGCTGACGATGGGAAGTGGATGGCCCCTCCACCAAATTGGGAGAAGATCTACAAAGATGGACTGAATAACATTCATGACTTCATCAGCATGGATCCTGCATTATTATCCGAAATCAGTACTGTTTTGAATGAGGATGAGATGGAACAGAAGTTTCGGTAATCTGAAATCATAGATATGAAAAGTACGTTCTCGGGGGTCAAGCCTGAATTCGTGATTTTTTGAAATCTGGTGTGCTAATACTGACAGGTCTGATGGTGCTAAGGCTAATTGCATTTATTGTTTGTATAGACCCTTATCCTTTTAAAGTAGAGATTAACCTACATATGCTTAGCAGTCTTCAATATGTTTGTCTCGTCCTTGGGTACTGTAGGGTGACTCGAAATTACGGTAGCAACACGTGTTTTGGGGTGTATGCCAGGAAGAACGATAGCTGGCAATAACTCTCTGCGGTGAACCAGTGTGTCAATATTCCATGCAATTGTAGCCCCGCCCCTAGTTAGGCGACAATGAATTACAGGCATAACAGTCCTATGAGGGCCAGTTATCTTCCTTCCCTGAAGACTGCCATAACCTAAGCAAACAAAATCCAGCAGGATGAAAGCAGAAAAAGCTCAATCTTCATCGAAATGTGACAGATAATCACTACGAGTCATTAAATTTTTGCACTAAATCCCGAAATTTCATACTCAGACTAATCCTAAACTAAACAAAATCCTAATGCCTTTGAACAAAGTAGACTACTATGCATTCGATGCGAGTTGGGTGTGGTAACCTTTGTATGGGATGCGCGGTGCATCTGGTAGCTGTCACCACCTATCGTTCTTCCTGACCGCCAGCCCGTGTTTTGTGTTTATAGAAACGTGTTTTGCCTTGCAGCTTGCTTTTATAAAAGCAATTTGATGGTGTTTTAAGGAGGTATCATCAGCGCAGTGCTCCAACGCACAAGTTACGTTTGATTCATTGCAGGGAAAGAGTAAATTTTTGGACCCGTTGGCTTCACCGAGTGACCACGCAGTTCCCCAGTACTCATCCAGTCTGATTAATATACATGTAGTACGCAGTCAGTACTTTGGCAGTGCATGAGACGTAGGTTTGCTCAAAATCTCCTAAGTTTAGGTTGGGTGGAAAAGCACTCCAAAAATTTGGGAAGATTTGGTCCCCATCCACATATGCGCTACAATATGCGACATTATTTGCTTCATAGGGTCTGGTACATAAATGTGGGGGTTTGGAGTCTGCAGTGTTATACGTATCTAGGAAAGGCGGTGCGGCCGACCTCTGCGATTAGTCAATCCACCCAATTAGCCAACCACAGAGCCCGTTCGCCCCGCCCCTTCCAGGTGTGATCCCAAATTATGAAGTATATTCAAAAGTGAGGTGTTGGATTTTGAGTAATGTGAGGCAATACTTATACATCCTCACGGCATTGTTCAAGTTTGTGTTATAATGCTTCTTCTGTGTTTTTTTCGCTTTTGTGCTTTTTTTCTTGGTACAGTAATTTTGAGATATCCTATATTTCTGGTTATGGTGTTACAATTAAAAAAGATGTAAAACCTTTCAGGGAATAAATTTTCTTCTATTTGCTTGCCTGGCCTGAAAATGAACGACTACAAAGGCGTTGTTTGGTTGGCTGGTGTCGCGCCTGGCCCGGGCGTCGGTGGTAGCACCCGAACCAGACGCAACAAAAGAAGGTTTAACCTACAACCAACAAGGACCAACGGGTAGAACCGTACGCCTGAGATCAGTGGTTACCAAACTCGACTGCCTGCGGGCTAAGTGTGAGAGGCCTACTACCCAAACGGAGCGAGCGGGCGGTTACATGCCTAGCGCGTTTCCGAGTGTCCTACTTCCTCGCCGAGTTCGGGCCGCAAGCGACCCTAGTCTCGGCAAGGATACTTACAAGTTACATATAGTAAGATGCGGATTCTGCGGATCTTTTCCTACTTTCCAACTCTACTTCAATTTCCCTTCAATCCAGCTTTCAGCAAATCTTTCGGATCTTTCCCAACTTCTATCGAATCCAAATCCTTCTGCTTTCTAGCACAGTCAAGCCAAGCCACTTCATATCTTCCCCAAGCGAAACTGACATCAATACAATATCTAAACTAAAACACAAGATCTAAAAGGGGGTCAAGTAGTAAACCGGCCTGGACACGCGCAGCGCTCCTTGTCGTCGGCAGCGGATTGGAAGCGGAGCGGACAATCCGGATGGTACGGCTGTCGACGGCTGGACGGCTTCGGCGGACTGGCGGCGTCTTCAGGAACGGCGGCGTCATCGAACCATGGGCTTCGAGCGGAGCGGAGTAGTCGGCGGAGCGGAGCGAGTCGAAGCGGAGCGAGAAGGCGAAGTGAACCCATGTGAACGATCTGGCGGCTTTTATACCGGCGCGCCTGAGAGCGGTGCTGACGTGGCATGGGAACGGTACCGCAGGGCATGCGGCGGCTGCGACTGGCGTGGNTTCCCTTCAATCCAACTTTCAATCTATCAATCCGATCTTTCCGACATCTTTCCAACTCCAACTCCTTCTGCGTTCAAACACTTTCTATCAAAGCCACTTCATGATTCCCCAAGCGAAACTGACATCAATACAATATCTAAAACTAAAACACAAATATCTAGAAAGGGTCAAGTGATAACCGGCCTGGACACGCGCAGCGCTCCTTGTCGTCGGCAGCGGATTGGAAGCGAAGCGGACAATCCAGATGGTACGGCTGTCGACGGCTGGACGGCTTCGGCGGACTGGTTGCATCATCAGGAACGGCGGCGTCATCGAACCATGGGCATCGAGCGGAGCGGAGACATCAGCGGAGCGGAGCGAGTAGAAGTGAGCCCATGTGAACGATCTGGCGGCTTTTATACCGGCGCGCCTGAGAGCGGTGCTGACGTGGCATGGGAACGGTACCGCAGGGCATGCGGCGGCTGCGACTGGCGTGGGAAAGTACCGTATGCCACGGAGCGAGTCCAAAGTACGATGGAGTTGTACGAAGGCGTCCACGGAACGGAAGGTCGTGACGGAGAGTCGCGACAGCTGGCTTGGTTGGCCACGGGCGTTCGACCGCGCCCGTGGCCAACCAAGCTATCCCTCCCTCCGGGGTCGGTAAATTGGTACCAGAGGAGTCTGGGAGGATGGAGCACCGGCTTGGTTCATCGGATGCCCCCCGCAAGTCACTGTACAGGGCACATACGCATTCAACGCCTCTACGATGCTCAGATGAAGTCGAATGCGCATCCCACATGACGGGATTGATCAACGCCGACCACTTTATCCTTTTTTATGGCCCCCTGCACGGAACAGAGGTTATGTTTTGGCGACCGGAATGAAAGCATTTTTGTCTGCGAAGGGCTCCTTTCTTTCCGTGAAGATGTGACCTCCATTTCGGATACACATGCGTAAGATTTCCTAGGTTGTTGTCTCTTCAGAAAAATCGCTCGATACGTCGAGCATAATAATATTTAGAAACGAGTAGTGGTAGCATATGGATTCAATTCCTCCTAAAAGCCACATTTCTATCGCATCGCCAATTCAATTGGAAATACTTAAAAGCGCTTTCATTATAGAAACATGTATGGCTGCTTGTCATGAAAGTCCTGGTTTTGATTTTGTTGCTACTCGTCGCCGCTGACGCTTTTCCATTCAAACCGTGGAAAAAAGGAAGTGAGCGTGATTAATTTTATATGCATGTGCCATCTATTACATTAGCAGAGCTGTTTAGCAGGTCGAACCTGCACTCGCCTGCCCAGTTTTTTTTTTTGTGAGGAAAAAAATTCCGATGTTCAGGGATAGAAGTACTGGGTCCTCTCTTTTTCCAAGCTATCAACGTGTTACCTATTGCCTCAGTGGTCTGTTCCACCTCTGTTACTCTTCAGTTACCCCCTTCCCCTCCCTCTCCCCGTTTCGCTTCCGTGCCCGATCACATCATTAGGATTACCCAGGGTTAACGCGTTAAAGTGCTTATGCTTACCTTTCGGCATCTTTACCCGTGAGCAACGTTGTAAATAACAAGCTGTTAGCCATGGATAATCACACTCATTGGTCAGGTTACCTATCCTTCCAATGACGCATCCGTGGTCAGGTTTAACCGAATTTGCCATTTGGCATACGAGGTGTACATGTGCTCAAAATCACCTCCAGCTACAATCGATGGTTGACCAGAGCTCTGAGTTCGAGGAGAACGTGGAGATGAATTTTTTCTCTAAACTTTAATTTTCAAATTATTCCCCGATCTCGATTGCATGGTTGGAAGAATGGATAATCTCATACCCATGGGTTTCAGCTGGGCAGAGACGACGTTACTCATGGTAAACATGTTAATGGGTACCAGGCTGTGGCGAACGCCGAAGGTGGGCGGGAGGGGGTGGGCATGGGAAAAAATTGGGGTCTTCGCCGTTTTGGGGACCCGAACGAAAAATAAAATTAGTAAAAATAGTAATTATAATAATAATTAATTAATAAAAATTATTTTAAAAAATAGTAACAAAAATAAACAAGTAAAAATAAACTAACGCAAGATTTCCACTTGTATTGTGAAGTGTTTTCAAAAATTTGCCCCCCCCCCCATGAGGAGTCTCGATGGTCCATATCCGAGCTCAGGAATCCATTCAGATATTGAAAGGTTTGGGACACATCAAATTTTGAAATGCCCGAATTTTCGATTTTTATCCGAGGTCAACTAAATTCTCGACTACTCGACTTCCCGAATTTTCGAGACCCACGAATTTTTGAATATTGCAGAACTACCGAATTTTCAATTTTTTGGCGCTCTCAAACTTTATGATTTCCGAATATGCGAACAGTCGAAGGAATAATAAATAACACGCTTGAAACTACTTACAGTTGACTGACGTGAATATCTGGAGATGTGATTTAGAAATTCAACTGTATCCTGCATATCTCTTAAATTATCACGTATTTTAGAACCTGGGAGGATAAGACACGGAACCACGAACATATTCACAGTTGCATGGAATATAGTCAAATCTGGAGTCAGAGACCTGAGATACATTGGTCAAGACAGGTCAGGCTGAGTACCGTTCGTTCAATACTAGAGGATACGAATGGTGTTGTCCCTTCACTTTGTTATTATGAGAGAGCAACAAATTGTCTCGAAATAAAAGGTTCAATGGTATTGATAAAAGAAAAAAAAATAAAATGCGGTCAGATTTAGCCCCGGGGATCATGTTGAAAAGCTTACACGTTGGTGTTCAAAAATTTATTACATTGTTACACAAACATACATGTACAGTAGGCGTCAATGGCGGTAACCCGTCTGCGGCCTCGAAGAGAACGCGGTGCGACCGCGCCGCTCACGCAGGAATCGTCGCCGCAGTGACTTGTCTGGGTTTTCTTGATAGTTGTTCATCATATTTGATGATAACCAATAAGAAAACTAACAGACTATCAAAAAGAAACCCCATACTTTGATATCCCAGGAGAGGATTCTCGCTCGAGCGGCGCGGTCGCGCCGCGTTCTGTTCGAGGCCGCAGACGGGTCACCGCCATTGACGTCCACTGTACATACGCACAAACAGTGCCGGTCAGTCGCTCTTGCATCGCAGAATGCGTCCTGTCCGATTTGCCTTGTGGCACAACCTATGCGATGCGGCAGGTCAAATCGACACAGCTGTTATCGCTTCATTCCGAAATGGTTAGATGAAACATTAGTGAAACATCCGTAATGGCCATGCCCGACAACCACAGCGCTCAGATGGCTTGCCGCACCGCGTGGGTAGTGCGGTGCGGCAGAGACGTGCTGTGTGGGATCGAGAGGGGAATTTAGAGGTTAGCGGTGGTTCAGCGAAATGGCGTCTCGCGATCCGACACAAAGGGACCGAACAAGACCAATAAACTCCAGCCACACAAACACTCAAAGAAACCTTGAATGGAAATAAAGCAGGAAAGATTAGTTTTAAAAAACATTCTACTTTCAAATCCGCTCCTGTTCTTCTTCTGAGAATACACTGATCTTCTTTCTTGTGGACGACCGCTTCTTTCTTCTTATCGACCACCTGACCAAGCAGAAAGCTCAAGTGGACTTGTACCAACCAACAGCACAGAGACTGAATACCACAGAAAATGGGTCCAGGGAAACACGGCGTAAACCAATCGCCAGCACCACCTCAAACCTGGGTGATTAAACCTTTATTTCTAAAGATTATTTCTAGAGAGTACATAGCTACTAATTTCGAAACGATGCCAATATTCTTACGAGTACAATAAAAAGGATAAAGCGATCGGCGTTGATCAATCCCGTCACGAGGGATGCGCCACGCATTCGACTTCATCTGAATATCGTAGAGGCGTTGAATGCGTATGTGCCCTATACAGTGACTTGCGGAGGGCATCCGATAAACCAAGTCAGTGCTTCATCCTCCCAGACTCCTCTGGTACCAATTTACCGACCCCGGAGGAATGGATGGCTTGGTTGGCCACGGGCGCGGGATCGAACCGTCGATCGTGTGCGTGCGCAGCGAGCCTCTTACCACTGCGCCACACGCGCCTCTACGAGTACAATAGGAGTAACAAATAGCATCGAGAAACTTCAGGCATTTCCAGTGCAGAATTGTTGATGTTATGCCTGAGGATCGAGAACACATTAAAGTTCAGAGGCAAAGATTATTGTGGGTGCTCCCTTTAGAGGCAGAGGCCCACCTTGTTTTTGAAGATCGGCTAAAAGCAGATTCTGGATCTTCTCGACACGCTGATTCCAGCGGAGTACGCAAATTGTCTCAAAATGGTCTTCGGATCCGTTTTCTGAGAAGTGCCTGTAAGAGTTTGCTGAACCAAGTTGACGTGAAAAGCCGTGGATCTCATCGACTGGGCTCGCCAAGACTCGTTGGCCGACGCTGCCACCGTGACGGGCAGCCAGCACGGCTTGGAGCGATCCGCCTCCCTGCTCCATGAGTAGCCAATAGGAAAACTTGCAAAAACGGGCCTTCGTCGCGTTTGTGTTTGTTGATGTACATTACTGAGATCAACATGGGGAGAAGGTTCAAGATGTTCTGGTAGCTGCAACACGCGAAACCAGGTGGCCCCTGCCTTAAAGTGATTACTCAAGACCTCTGGAGCAAGTTGCAAACACATAATTTGGTTTCGGTAAAATTTAAAGTGTTTATCCTGCGTCCCTCATGAGCAGTCGGGTTTCTAACCCACGCTCACTCTACCACACCGAGGAGGAAGAAGCCCAGCCCAACACACCTTTGGCTGGCATGGACCGTATGCCAGGAAAAACAGATTGGCTTCGCCTGTACACGTTGCCCGTCCTAATCGCCACCGAAACTCGACTGGCGGATTTGGAGATAGTAAGGGCCAAGGATGTGGCTGGAAGATGGACAGACCTGTTCAGAAATGTCGATTCTCCAAGATTTTCCGCACGAAAAACCAGGAACACATGTGTGTCTGTGCGATAGAGAATAAATAATTGTAATTGTAGTTGTGAGCTTTGATTGTGAGATTTTCCTGTGTGAGCTGTTGCTATCCACGGTGAGATCCGAGATATGACGTCTGCGTTGACAGAACGGAGTAAAGGCAGTAAAATTCAAATGGTAAATAGTTAGCTGGATCCAGAAGGATTTGCTTGGTTAAACGATACGTGGTTTACTTCAAATACAGTCGGAGATCGTTTAAAGGCAGCACCCACGGAAATCCTCACTTTCGAGAGGGGTCGTGTGGTCGGCTGCCAGACAATCACAATGGTAACTTGAACACAGAAAGAAGCGGCCTATCTGTGGAGGTACTACTGCCGTGGACACAGAGGCGAGCGTGGCCATTTTGGTGTCCGCCACGCCAGTTAACGCTATTGATTCGGCATGCTACGAGTGGTCTAGCCTAATGTATCATGTTCTATAAGGAATACTGTGCGCATGGGAATCAGCGCCTTCTTTTCCCGCCTTTCGGCGTGTTTCACGCTGTTTCATCACTGCCTATGAGTTCATCGTCCCTGAAAACCTTGAAACTCGGCGAAATCTTCAACACAAAAATTTCCGTGTGTGCTGCCTTTAATTCATTGGGGACCGAGCACATTTTTTCATGGCGAGCTCAGGTGGTCAGAAGACGTTTTTCTGGTAATTCACCGTTTGTTCTGTGGAGATGAAGAGCACATTTTGCGCGACGCAGTATGTGCAAAACGTTGTAGTTGATAATCTTCGAGAAATTTTGCTCTGGAACCTTTGGCGCGCCCTTTACACTTGTCCATTTTGTTTGATAATACAGTTACTAAATTCACCTGGCACGTTTTATAAAAGAACGACTGTGCTCAGTGGTGCACAGTCTCCAGAGCTATCGTATCCATATCTCGAAGTGGGAGGACCTCTTCCTATCTAGAAACCTCGCGCGTGCGACAGCGCAAGAATACGTGTGCCGGAGCTTGCTCCTGCTGTCGCGATGACTTGACCATCGTTCTCGGAGTGCGGCGGCACCGCCGAGACCGGTTCCTCGACTGGTCGCGCTGCTGATGGTGGACATCGCTAGCACGGCCCGGCTGAACAATCAATAACACTTCCGAGAACTTCCGTTTCTTCGGGTTTCCATGTGTTTTAATCCACAATGGGTTTGTGGTTCGTTCACATTCCATACGTGATTCCATAGTTTCTGCTTTGGTCATTGAGAAGCCATTGTCGCTCGTACTGGGTCGCTCTAACCACAGCGAATCTCTCTTCTTTCCTCTTCTCAGTATTTTGCCTGCACGGTCAAATTTCACCAAATATTCTGTTGGGAAATGATGTTTTTTGCTCATGGTCAAGCACATGCACTTTCCTCTTTTGACCTGCTGCGAGTTTTTCACTTCCTTCTCTTTTACCTTCTATCGTATGGTGAGAAATCCAGAATTCCTGCTCATCTATCCCCACTGAGGAATGTCACTCGAAGACATTGTCTTACCTCATAATCGTTCTCGATGCTTTCTATATAGAAAAAATCTACGGGAGACTGATCATAGTGCTCTACGTAATTACTCACAAGAAGCAAAAGTCCCGTTTGTAAGCCCCTTCTTTTGTGAAGAATTCGACGTACTCGAGACATCTGCCACATTTCTGTGCAACAAGTTGGCACCCAGCGTCTTCCTGTGCCAAATGTCTCACCGGGTATTCCGAACTCCCCACGGAAAAAAAAGTTGCTCGAGACGATTTTTCGGTAGGAATTAAGTATCCCGTTGAAATCAACGTTTTATGAAGAGTATTTCTTTAAAATCGGGCGGGCGATTACGAGGTGGGTTACTAACCCTAAATAAGTAGAATTTCTGAGTTTCTCCACGCGGAAACGTACACCTTTACCTCAATTCAGACAGGCTGCCATGAATGCAAACAAATATTGTCTAAGACAGGATCGGGCGTAAGCGATGAGTTTATAGAAACAAGGAGAACCGACATATAACAGGATGATGAAAGGATACATAGCCTAAGCCTCCAATTTTTCCAAATTTCCAATAAAATTTTCTTGATCAGAAAATTAACGGAAAGCAAGTATATGAGGATCTGTATGTATTTTTAGGAATAGTGTTCATCCGTGGAAGTATAATATAATATCATGAGTATCATGATCGAGAAAATCTGATGAAAGATGCAGATTCAATTCTATACCATCCATGGTTAAATCCATGCAAAACCCATGCATACCCTTGCAGAACCCATGTACTGGACTGAGAAAAACGTAGGTATTTCGTGAGTTCTGCATCGAATTTGCATCGGATTTTCGAGACGCATGGGTTCTGCATGGGTTTTGCATGGATTTTGCAAGGATTTGACCACCGCTATGGAAATATTGATAAAAAATCGTGTTTTGCATGAGGATGAATCTCTTAACCGCGGGATTTGCATCTTCCAATCTCATGCAAAACACGGTTTTCAAGTTCCGTGCGAAAATTCAACATTTCGAGTATTCAGAAGAAAGGGATATCTAGGAAGAGAGATGTCTTTTTTTAAAGGTATGCAGGTCTCTCTCTCTCCTTCTTTTCGAACATTCGAATTTTCGGTTTGTTCCCGGGAAACTTGAAAGCCGTGTTTTGCATGAGATTGAAAGATGCAAATCCCACGACCAGGACATGCGTGCCCCACGCAAAACATGGTTTTTTATCAGTGGTTCTATATCAGCAGTGGCCAGATCCAGGATATCCAGAAATGCAAGACCCATGCATACCCTGTACAAAATCCATTCATTACCATGCAGAACCCATGCGTCTCCAAAGTCCTATGCAAATTCGATGCAGAACCCAGGAAGAACCCACGATTTTCTTGAATCAAGGCATGGGTTTTTTGAGCACGTATTTCATGAAAAATCTCAGTCTCATAGAAAACAGTTACTCGTAGTACACTCGATACGTTTTTCTCCCTGACCTATACTTTCAAAACAACACCACGAGCTTCCACACGCGGTCGCTGCAAACCCGCTAACCAGGCCAACCACCCCGAGAACCTGCTCTTGCTGCTGGATTCTGACTCATCTCTGTTTCGTTGCAGCCTTGGCGCCAACACATCGCAGATCTCACATCCATCTTCTTTCAGCGAAATGTCAAACCGATTTGATTTTCTCATACCATCAACAACTCTGCAACGTTCTCCAGTTAACAAGACTCGAAGGCTGCAGACTATTCAGTTGCAAGTGAACAGTACATTCTCCTTCTATCACGTTGTTTTTTCTTCTTTCTCTTTCTTCCTTTTTCTCCTGGTGGAAGATGGTTGCGGGAGGCTCGGAACAGTGTTCCAAGCGTATTTTAAGTTTATTTATTTATTTATTTATTTGTTTATGCACGCAAGGTGCTCCAACAAGTACAACAAACAGTAAAGCATGCAGAAATTTTGCAAAAAAAAAAAACACAACAGTAAAATACAAAACAAACCAGTCTTCTGAATAACATAAGCAATCAATATATAAACATATAAAGACACATAATGTTCTTGAGCTTCACTTCCAGGGGGAATCAAAGAATGTGAGAGGGTTTGGACCAGAAGCTCGCTTCATCATTGAGATTACCCAGGGTAAATGTGTTAGCGCCTCATTTTACGCATTATTTCGCATCAAGATCATCAAGATGTGATGCCATACGTGCCAGGGTAAAGCGGTGTTTAGGAAGTACCTTTACCCAGAGGTAATCACAACCATGGTCGAGAAATTGCATGGCCCCGATTGCATAGTTGAAAGCACCTATACTAAAAGTGTTAACGTACGGGGTATCGATGGGTTTGCAATACGTTTACGTGGGTATTCTCAATGATGCATGCGGCTCCGGGAATGAAACGTGTTACGTGTTGCACATATTTGGGATAAGATTTATGTACGCAAAACGAAGCGAAACCAGGTTCATTATTCATTATTCATTATTTATTTGTCAATCGCGAAATAACAACTAAACACTACCATCATGTTGAGAAAAAAAAACTATTGAGGTTAGCAAACCAAATTCTTCGTCTCTCAACGTTACGTTGTCTATGGGGTAACCAATTACGCTAGCCATCGTTGGTTTACATGGTTAGCGTTTCACGAATCCCAGCTCAGGTTTTTAGCAGTAAAAGTACGATTTCAGCGAATTATTACATTTTAATGTATTCGTTGGAAAATACGCTCTTTTTTAGGTGAAGACTGAAAGAGTTAATCTGATTACTTATTTATTCTATTTTATTCAATGCACATGAAGTGCGCCAAGTAAAAACAGAAGCGTAAATTACAGCAAGGCACAGCTGGTAAAAAACTCAAAGAACGGAATGAAAAAACAAACATGTAATTTTTCTAATTACAAATTAATATTAATATTATTAATATTAATTAATTTGACTTGTAACTTTTCTACATATTACTGGCTATAGCATGTAGCATACATCTCCAATAAATGAACAAAAATTTAATTTGGGAGTTTGAAAGTCAAAAGCCAAGAAAAATCTGAAATGTGAGCATTTGAATGGGCTTCTATGACTTTTATAACTCAGGAATTACTACAGTCAACTCCAAACGGTCGTAGACAAGGGCCGGGACAGCGCCGCGGTTTCCCTCCGCGTCTCTGCCCACCAGGCTCGTTGCCTCGGGGCTGCAGACAACCAGAGTGGCCGCGCCGCTGTCCCGGCCCTTGTCTACGACCGTTTGTAGTTTACTGTATGTAACTTGTCAAAAGAAAACTAATGTTCATGATCTTGTACAACGCCAGGAATCAGGAATTCGAACAGGAATTTTGTCAACCCACATTATCCGGAGCGAAGGTAAGGAACCTCGAGAGGACTGCTATAAAAAATAGGTTACTGTATGACTCTGAGTTACATTGGTTACTGTACGACTCTGAGCTAAGGTATCCTTGGTTTTCATCGTTATTCGGGAAAATCTTCATCCACCCCTTGAGCAGTGCAGTGTCTTGAAAACGGCAAAACTTTTTCTTTCCTTTGCAACATTTCAGACATAAGTGCAGGGACATTCTCTGGAATTTCTTTACCCTTTATTGGCTCTTTATGGTATTACAACATTGTTTTTTATCCTTCCACAAGAATTGTTGCTCTCTTCCTCGCCAGACGAGTTCAGCCTTCACCTGGAATCAACAGAAAAATCTGTGACCGTCTTCAAATCACTCCTTTCTTTATATACACAATATCAGCTCTAGTATCTGTTTCTCTCTTTCCCCCTCCCTCTCTGCGCTGATCTGTTTTTCTACATCAAGGCACAGAATGCGATTCGCAACGTTATCCGTTTGCCAAACATGGGTGTGGCTGTGGATGCAGTAAGTTGTTGTTCGTGTAATTACTGTGACAGGATCCATCCTTGTCCAGGTCAAACCACTCTAGAGCGACGCTTCTCTGGAGATCTCTGGCAAATCCCCACCACGATGTGGTACTGATCCGAATTCTGTTCAACGCATGAGCATCTATGAAGCTCTGCGGGGAGGGGGGGGGACATTTGGGTGTAGAAGACTTCGTTTCGTCTTTCAGTTTTGTTCGATCTTGTCTAGTTCTTCCTTTCACTAACCTTCTAAGAAGCTACGATTTTGAAGCCTTCTACACGTTGTTCTCTCGACACTTCTATTCATCAACAGTAGAGCTAAGAGCAATGAAATAAACCTGTCTGTCTGTAGCTCCAAGTTTTTAGGAGCTGTCATTTCTTCAACTGAAGCTTCTCAATGATATCCTGGTTTCCATTCGTTAAAGAAGCTTTCTCCTTCAATGATCAATAAATTTTACATTGAGAGCCGTATCCTTAACTTCTATGGAGGCGAAGCTACCTTGCCGGTCAATCTTGCATCACAGAATAGTGGCTGTCCGGTCTGCCGCGTCGCACCACCTATGCGGCGCGGCAGACCTGCTGGATGCTGTTGTTGTCGAGCAGTGTCTTCCACGGGTTTACATTGACATTCCGAAATGTTCGGGTAGAAACATAAACCGAATATCAATACCGGAAACGCTTGGCCGCCATGTTCAGCAGGTGCGCCGCATCGCGAAGATGGTGCGGCGCGGCAAACCAGATGAGCAGTGTTCTGTGTTACGAGAATGATTGAACGGAGTAGAAAGCAAAGGAAACGACGCTCTTTTAAAAAAGTCCTGCAAATTTAAATATGGTAAAGAAGAAATTAATAAATGGAACAACATTAACAGCATATTTTGAAAAGCATTGAAGCCTATTAATAATAAATAAAACGAAGATTGAAATTCTATATTTAGCAAATAGAACGAAACAAGCAACTAGGCGACACTCCTTTGTGAGTTTTTACACTCCTTTCTTCACGAAATCCTTCGATAACATCAGTAATTGTATTAAATCCATGGTTCTGATCTTGCTTTTTTTTCCTGTGACCTATATGTTTATTAACTTATTCATCTATTTAAAACTTAGTCAACCACTGAAAAGTAAGAAACTAACAGTCTGGTGGGCATGATGTCTTTTCTGTGACTTTTAAGTAACTTCGACGGTATACCTGCACATTTTGATCAGTGGTTCAGTATCCGTCCCACCCCGCTTCGTCTTTTTTATGAACGTTCTCTGGAAAAGTGCTTACGGTCATTACTGCTATAGCTATACAAATTGATCTGACACGTTGTTGAAAACCCACAGAACCGCAGAAAGAAGTTGACGCAGCGATATCAGATCTCGTTTACCGGTCTGGTTCTGCTGTGAGTTCCACCACGGCGGGTTTTCGACTCTTTCATGTCTAGATCGGCACAATTGGCTAAAATAAGGGCTAGCAGAGTCAACATAATGTTCAGGGATATGTCCCTAGATCATTACATAGCTGAAAATGGCCGTTAGCGATTAGTCTGTCATTTCAATAATTTATTAGGAGATGAGGTGGGTAGTAAGTAATAAAGCAACAGTAATAATAATGGTAATAAAGAAAGTAATAGTAATGGTAATAGTTCCTGCAAAGTTCAGCGTTCTGACCAGTGATCCGTAACTAATCAATTTTGGTCCTTTAACTGAGTAAGTTTTAACAAGTTTCTCCGGTTTTTTCCTACCAATTCTTTGATGCGTTGCGTGCCTGAAAAAAAATGTCGTTACCTAGTTTGTGCTTTAATTATTTCATCCCTATCTTTTAATTTTCTTTCTCGCCTTCAGACCTAATACTGTCCATTCTTTGCACCCTTCCCCCAACATAATTTTCTGCACCATTACTCCTGTTGCACTGTTATTTTCGTGCGTTTCGCGTTTCTCTCGTCGCGAACCACTCCTCCTGTCTTCGTTTTTGCTGTTCGCTCTTCCTGAATTCACTGTGATTGCAACAGCGCTCCCCGTGCTCTCTCAGTTCCAGACACTCGTCGTGCGCGAGCTGTTGTTGTCTCGAACTTTGCGCAAATTCGATTGTTGGAATTGATTATTTGAATGTGGCGCATCCTGATCGAAACCGGTTTCCAGCAATCCTCAACACCACGTCCTACATGGCGTTTTTCCGCCGGTTTCATGCTTCTGACCTCGAGTGGCCGGATTAATCTCACAACCCTTACTCTGTAGTTACTTACATTAATGAGTATTACATTGTTGAAACCTGTTTTCTGAGCTTGAAAAAGCAACAGAAAGAGTTGTTTCCTCTTGTCTGCACCAGTGCTGCAACTCATAACACACCTTTGTTTGTGTAGGCCACTTGTGACTGTAACAGTTCCATGATTGCTAAACAGCAAGCTCATTTAGTAACTCTGACCCAGTATTGGTTGCTGTAACTCCCCAGTTACCATGGGGCTCCCCCCTCCCCCAGAACGGGTCACCTCACTTCACTAAATTAGACTAAAATTTGTATTAGATTATTTTCGATTTTCTATTGGTATTATTATTTCTCGACTAATTATCAACACGCATATAAATTGTGGTTAATATTTTTGATATATTTTCTCCATTTTTTCCCACCTCCTCTCCCTCAGTCCACTTTTTACGTCAACCACTGTTTCCAGCATGTCAACTAATTTCCCTTTGCAAATTACGATGTTATGTGCATTCTTTCCACACTTTCCACATCACTTTAAAAAAAAACTATAGCAGATTCCAGTGGTCTGGACCCACGCGCACGCGCCGCACCTTGTCTGAGTCTTGGCACTCCGGCTGTCTGCGCATCTGCAACATTCAATGCACACTCGTTGATATCATCGCTTTCGTTCTCGATCGATAGCGCGTGCGAACGGTGAACATTGGATGTGATTTCAATCAAAACATAAGCGAATTTCCGTTTGATTTTCCTTTCTTTTTTTAGGTTTCATTTTTGAACGTCGAAATTGTCGTTTAATGAGAACGCGTGCTCCATGCAGGAATTAGATAAGTAAATAAATAAATAATTTAATTAATTAATTAATTAATTAATTAGTAAGTAAGTAATGGCTTACCACATGCTTTGTCGAGATTGCTTGTGTATTTGGAAAGAGTTCACCTCGATGCGCCATTTCCCGATATTTTAACAAAGCGAACTCGCTGCTAGTCCATTCTTTTCCTTTTCCTTTTCTTCCCAGTTCATACTCCATCCAAGTTCTATTTGCATTTTAGTGGTGAAATCCTGACCATCATCTCACTTTCTCTGCATTTACGGTGTTTTTTCTATTAGCACGATTTTTCACACTGAACTTTCTCCCAACAGAAAGCTATTTTCCTTGTTTTTTCTTGTATACGTTTCATGCTAATCCCCATCCATTTCTACGCTCTCTCTATCCTAACTATTACCTATGCCTTATTTCACTTTCTATCTTCATTTTCTCGGCCCTTTTCGGCTCTTCCTGAAAACGACTTCTCGGTGACCCCTGTTTTCTGCCATTTTCTCCATAGAACTCTTGGAAAAGCTTTCGGGAGGAGCGAAGCAGAAAGAGATTCAGATCATGTGTTTAAGAAACGAGAGACGCAGAAATAAGCTAGAAGGACTGCAGCAGTTACGTGGAAGGGTCGCAAAACGACAGCAAGTCAAGGATGTTTCCTTCTGCCTTTCAGCTGCGGTCCCTCCAAACATTCGTCTTAATCCAACTTGCATTTCAGTGCAATTTTTGTACCTGCGAATGAACCTAGAGATTCTCAAACAGTCTGATTCTGATACCTGAGCCACATACAGGGTGGCCCATAATTATGGTGACACCTTGCCATCCACTATTTCTTCAACTTTTTTTAGGTTGCTGTTTCTTCCTGGGAGACATACTTATTTATTTGTTAGCACTACATTATCACTTCCAATATTTGCATAAAACACAGGATATTTCTAATTGGTTCTTGCTCGCGGCCACCGCAAATCTAACGATCACTTTTAAAAAATTGTTGTTTTGGCACGCTCCGTTTTCAGATGGCTGAGAGCGTCCAAAAAATCGGCTTACATAGTAGTTGGAGGGCATTAAGAGCTGGAAACGAATTCTTATTGAAATGGGAGTGAAAGGTCCCATACGGTTCGCATGAAATACAAAAATGCCTGAAAATTTCGATGATTTAGGCAGTGGACTCTCAGAACCACAGATTTCAACCAACTGGATCATTCAGTTTCCTCGATTTCCGGGACAGTGACCTTATCAAAATTTGATAGAGATGTGAAGCCTTTGTTTTCCTCCTCTCAGCTCCTATAGAGAGCTTCATTCGATTGACAGTGAGTTTGACGATATTGCCGGCGTGCCACCGTCAGCGAAATTATCGAACATATCAGTGCTGATGTACCAAGAGATCGAAGACATTCGAGAGTTCAATATATCTTTTTGTTCGATGTTCATTAGCAAACAAAATGCCATGTCGTTGTTTCGAACGAGGTTGAAATGCTTTTTAAATGAGGGCTTGTTTCTGTCACCATAATTATGGGCCACCCTGTAGATGGCGTTTGCCGTAAGGACTGCAGCGGAATTTACAGTTATCCATCTCTGGAAGAAGCGAAACGTGACTGCTAGCTTTCTTGGCAGGTTTTGATGTAATGAAACGAGTTCTCGGCGATGACTCAAGCTTTCAGAGCGGTTTCTCTAATATTCGCTTCTCCTTAGTCATCGTGGCGGAAGCTGAAACCAATAAACTCTGGCTCATCTATCTGGAATTTTTTTGTTTCCCCATTACTTCATGCTGATTGTTGTTATTCCTTTAATTCCCTCGCGTAGGAGACAACAGAGTCTAAACTACGTATTTTGCTCACAGTTACTTAACGTTATGAACATCTGTAGTGAAGTTTACAGCGAAAAATTTGTCTGCGTCTATAAATTCCTACCACGTAGCAGATTTGAACCGGTCGTGGATATTTAATGGCCGCCGTCTGGCATCCGCTACAGCATGCGCAGCTACATATTCACACCTTCCTCTGTGAATTCTCCAAACTCTCACTTAGACTCCCGTGGGGGAGGGCGCGAAAGATTGTTGGTAGCCAAAAAAAATCTTGCTACATTTACTTTTGTTTTTCTATCCGATTTTTCCTTTTCTGAAAATGCTCTGATTTTCGAAAAAAAACCCCTTCTTCTACCTGTTATCATGCAACGGTAAAAATTGGTCTGATTTCGTTGGGATGGCAGCATTTCATTTTTCTATACTCTTTATTGAAAATTGATAATAACTAATATGAATAAATAAACATGAATGACAAAAGAGTAAAAAATAAATATGAAAAATAAATAAATATGAAATTTAAGAATATCCCGTTCTTCAAATTCTTGTCACCCCGCACTGTTTCCTGCTGACAGAAAGCAATGGTCTTTTTTTTAGATCTGTTTTGTCTGATGAATGAATGAATGAATGAATGAATGAATGAATGAATGAATGAATGAATGAATGAATGAATGAATGAATGGGATGAATGAATGAACGGACGAATCTTCTAAGCAGAGGAGCCGCCCTAGTAAACAAGATTTTGACACTCTTCATAATTTTTTCGGAGTTGTCCTCTGGAATATTAGCTAGATCTTTTCCTCTATCTGAGATTTTCATTGATTTTTTAAGTTGTTAATTTCAATTTCAGTCATGTTTAGTTTTCAGTTCCTCTTTTAATTCACTATGCTTACTACGAATTTCAAATTCTGGACACCTGCACGGCCGTGCCACAATTGAATACTTTTTTCTTCATTCTCATCACCATTCCCACTGGCCTTTTTCTTCCCATTGAATTTTTTTTCATGATTTTTCTAAATTTTTCCTTTAGAATTCGTGATAATAGACGTTATTGGAATACCCTTTCATGATTGTCATACATTCTCTGACACAACAATGCGGGGACATGTTTACTTTCAATTCGGGGGTGATGTTAGACAAACTATGTGCATATGATGAGATATGTACATATTTTTCAGGGAAATGTTCCTGATTGTAGCTCAACTAAGTAGAAAAAGGTTCATTTTGTGGAAAAATTCTAAAATTCTACTGCAGTTGAAATGTTTTTGGGTAGGCATCGTAGCCCTAGATATTAAGCCACAGTGCTTATCCAATTCCTCAAGGATCGTACCATGTATGAAGGGTTAGATCAATATGCTTCGAAAGATTGGCAAATCTACTGCAGTGCGCCCCATACACAACAAAAGCTTAGTATTTTTATATAAATGGGCAATGCGGGCATCCCCGCACTAAACTCAGAACATTTCAGATTAGCCGCCACGACGCATCGTAATGACGCGCCTTATTGGATTATTGTAGTCTCTCCGAGTCGCAACCACACAATTTCTTTTTTTTTTTCTCGAATCACTGTCCCTGGTGGAATGCACTAAACAAATGCACTATCAGTATCCAGCGCACTAATTATGAAATTCGAACATCGCGGAATTTTGAATGCGCAGAGCGTGGTTTTTAAATCGGCTTAAAATGGGTTCTGGATGGCCAGATGACGTAAATGACTTCATTTCTGGTGTGAGGATGAAAATTTGAGAGCGAGTGGTGGCAGGGTTTTGCCTTCGATGAGGTTTGTGAAAGGAATCTGGACGAGGCTGATGTATTCGATTTAGAAGGGAAAATGGTCAAGAAGTGCGCCGCGAAGCGACCGCGCCGCACGCATGTGCTATCTCGCGGCATTGTCCTGCGATTTAAATCGAGGCAAATGCTTTAATTCTACAGATTCGTTGACGGTGGTGGTCATATTTCCGCTGCTTCGACAGCACCCATCTGTCCCACTCAAGGAACGTCCACTCGGTACACTCCTCGCGTCACTGGACGGTTCAGCCGCGGCGCGCAAATGGACCAATCACAGCCGAGCAAGGAAATTCAGGCCAGATCAAGAGAAAATTCTTTTCAAAGAAATTGATGGATCACTAGTATAGTGGTGAACACATCACACCTGTAACGCCAAACACAATGATCTGGATAAATAAGGAATTGAAATACCCAACGGATTTGCCAATAAGTCGATTAATCGATTAGCCGGTAGAGATCATTCAATCGCAACAACACGGAAACCCTTGCCAGTAGGTATTTTCTCTGACTATTTTGTTCCAGGTAGTCGATGTTTCCAATAGTATTTTTGGTGTTCATGGAACATTCTTGAGTTCAGGTCGACTTTTTCTCGGACTTTTTCAAATAGTCAATGTTTCGGGTGGTTTGCGAAATTCAGCTCATCCGAAAATCGACTCGATTTGTCCAAATATCCATTAGAGCGCGTGTATTCGGGTGTGTAAAGTATGTACATTGCATATGGACCTAGGATGTATTGTAATGTTAAAGATGAGCAAGTGTTTCCTTCTATGATTGCTTCTCTTGTTGTGATACAACTTGATTTCAACATGTATTTGCGTATCCGTTTCCTTTTGATTTTAATCAAATAAATAGGCAACTGATTTAATTTTCCTCCCTTTTCTTTGGTACTCCTAGATAACACATAGTGATAGACTCGAGCACCTCAATAATGCCGAATACTCCTCATTTGTTTATTCACTACACCCTCAAATAGACCTTCCAATCATGCTAGACTAACCCGACATAAAAAAAATTGGGTGAAGAAGATAAACAAGCGAAAAATTATCAAATAAAAATGGTTATCATCTTCAATTCTTCTTCAGAATACGCATTCCATTTCCTCTTTTGCTATTCTTTCGTCTCTTTCACTTACAGTGTTCCTTTTTATTATGAGGCCCTACTCATGAACGCACCTGGAGAAGTGGTGACGTATTTGCTCTTCCAATGTCGACGAGTTCTTGGGATGAAAATGGGTATACTCTGCTGGAGCGACTTGTCTCAGTCAGTGATTACAGGTTGTAATAAAGGTAGCAAGAAATGCCACATTTTGATCACGAAACTCGTCCACTCTGGGAGAGCAGAAAGCTCAGAACCTTCCCGGGAACGTTCTTTAGTACGGGCACAGGACTCATCATTTTAACCCCTCGCAGTGTTGTGTAATCCGGTCATGAATATTGTCTTCACAACTTTCCTTAGGGATCATCCCTAAAACACTCATTTCCATTTACTTTACAGTTATGCAAGCAAGTAGCAGTGGTGATCCACGAATACACGTGACACTACAATATGGAAACAACAAGGAAATGGTTATCCTGGAAAGGACAGATGAGCCACAGGTCAGGCGCTGTTTCTTCTCCAGATCTTTCTAGAACCACTCCTTCCTTTAAAAAAATTGTGGACAAATTGAAGAAGTACTATGAACGCAGAAGATCCTTGTTTAGGTGTTCGAGTCACTGCGACGACGAGCTCGCGCCCTGGTGGAGCGGACGAGCCCTGGCGAAAGCGAGCTGCACCTGTTCCGTCACGACTACGACTCACCTAGTGTTCTGCAACACATTGGCAGTATATCGCAATTGGTATGTACAAATACCTAAAGAAAGGCTACTCCTTCCCGTTCTGAAGCGGTTGAAAAACGTAAATCGCTCCTGTAGTGTAAAAGTACAGATATATGCATGTAAGAAATTTCAGCGATCTGACCCGTCGGCCGCGCCGCACCACATCCATTTTGGCGCTCTCACTGCCTGCGCATCAAAAGACGGGGCTCATCATTTTTTTTATCATGCTTTCCATACAGAAATTAAGCAAAAAGTGTATTGCTTCCGTCAACGCTCAGGATTACGGGAGAATCTTCAGCTTCACCAAAAACAAATTAAATAAAACCACTAAAATGTAGGAGTGCTACGCCTTCCTAGCAGACAGCTGAGGCTTCGAACGCTAACAGTATGGAGAGAGCAAAACGGAGTGACTTCACCCTGGGTAATCAGACTTGACAGCTTGTTTGAACTTATTCTTCATTCTGCCTCAAACTTGATCGTTGTCCAACAACCAAACCGTAATTAAACTTTGGAATTGAACTGGAAACGTGATTTTCTGGCCATTGCACCTAAAAGGTACAATGCTACTCTGAGGATTGACTATTGCACTGTCGATCGCCGCTGCTTTGCCATTACACCTTCAGAGGTGCTTAATTAAAAAGTCGCGTTTGATTGCCTACTCTGTACAAAGTGGTACTAGGTGGAACCTCCGTTAACTCATTCTTGCCGCAAGACTATCGGTTCCAAAAGTCTATATCTGAAACGCCTTCAGAATTTATTATGGCATTCTCTACGATGAAAAACCGCCTTTGAACCATGAAAAATCTGCTATTATTAGCTTCAGTGGAATCCCTTTGACTGTTTCATCTTTCTTTCAGAATAACGGATGCATCGTGGAAGTGATCGTCGTGGATCGAAATGAGAAGCCAACACGACCGCACGTTCTAGAGGTCGGAAATATACAAGAACTTGCGATAATCACTACGATTTGTGTAATGGCATAATTTCCAGGTGAAAAACTACATGACGTTGACATTCTGCGATTTCTGCGGTGCTATGCTAACTGGCCTGATGCGTCAAGGACTGCACTGTGTGGCATGCAAGTACGAGGCTAGTTCTAGTAGGGAACGACAGCAGAATTATTCCCATACGATTTAGATGTAATTTCCACCGTCGCTGCACAGAGGCCCCCCGCAACAACTGCGTATTGGCGACTCCTGGTCTGTCTACTATGAGTCCTGTACCTATGGGCCCTGGTGGTATAGGAGTGGGAGCGCCACTGCCGCCTGGGACACCAAGTGTGTAATTTGAGCATTTTATCTACAGTAGGCGTCGATAGCGGTGGTCTTTCCGCGGCCTCCGCGCAGACGCGCCGCTCGAGTAGAAATCCTCTCCAGGACAATAAACTATGGGGTTTTCTAGTTAGTTAGTTTTCTTATCATTTTCTATTGATTAACATCAAGTATGATAGACAACTATGAAGAAAACCTAGATTCGCCACTGCGGCGACGATTAAATCGTGAGCGCCGCGGTCGCGCCGCGTGCTTTTCGAGGCCACCGCCATCGACGCCTACCGTATTTTATTTATTTTTGGCATTTATTCATTTGTTATATATCAATTGCATGCTTTTTCTCATATACAGTGAGCACCAAACGGTCGTAGACGAGACCTCGGCGCGGGCACTCTGGTTGTCTGCTGCACAGCGGGTCTGCTGGGCAGAGACACGGAGGAAAACAGCGCCACGGTCTCGGCCCTTGTCTAGAACTGTTTGGAGTTCACTGTACAATCACGTGCTTCTCTCTTGTTAAAAGAACCTTCCTTACATGCGGAGTAAGCGCCGGGAATACCGAGCCACCTCTCCAAGCATGGAGTGCGCACAGTAGGAAAATGTTAGCCTCACCGTGGGATTGATACCAGTGGTGGGTCAACGGTGGAATAAGTGGGGGCGGACACCACGACCGAGGGACAAAGGCGAGACAAACGGGGACAACGGGGGCCTACCGTGGCACGAAAGTTCAGAGAAATTGAGTGTATTTTCTGGAAACCCTATAGCGGTTTGATACAATACCTCAGTAAAGTTGACTGTAAATGACAGTAATTCTTCTATTCTCCTTCTTCTGTTGATCATTCTTGTGGACCAACGGTGGAATAAGCGGGGGCGGACACTAAGCGCCATGAAATTGATAAATCCATGCTCTTCTCATTCAATGAGGAACACTGACATTATGCATGTTAAATTTTTTCCGTCACAGGTTTTGAGTTTGGCGCTAACGCGACATTTTTTTTTCTTGGCGTACTGATCTGCTTTTTTCAATCAGTGTATTGAATAAATACGTAAATAAATAAGTAAATAAATAAATAATGTGCTAGAAACTTGTGACAAATAAAAAATTATGTGATTTTGACCAAGTACATGCTGGGTAAACAAAATCGATCGATCGAATCTGATCTCGAAAATTTCAGGTGCAGCCCTGGAACTGCCGCACACCCTCGCGGAAAACAACTACCTGACACCAACAAAGTGCAAAATCTGTGACAAGATGTTGAAGGGACTAATTCGACAGGGATTGAAATGTAGAGACTGCGGAGTGAGTTACAACAGCCTATTATGTTCTTGAGAAATTATATTTTAAAGCAATGAAATATGAGTTACCTCTCCTTTCACAGGTAATCGTCATGTCTTCCCATGTCTACCCATAGTTTCTTTGCATTTTATCTCTGGAGAAGGTGGCCAAATTATCCTAAAATTAGGATGTGACACAATTTAAACGGTCCCTGCCCCCCCCCCCCCC
>JARK01001390.1:587450-597965 GCA_000688135.1 Ancylostoma ceylanicum | reverse complement strand
TGCTTTCCAGCTGCATTTCCCCTCCCCCCCCCCCCCTGTCGATCACGAACTTACCATCACCAGAGAATTAAGATATACCACGACTACTTCTGCTGGAGTAAAGTGAAATGAGATGATATGCTTGTATGCTTGCAACGAAAGCAATAGAATGAAAACATTAGGTAATTTCATTGATACCATTGTCATACCTCACCTTTTAAGGTCGCGATACTGCAACGTGTCTGTCACAGCGGAATCGTTCGCCTCGAATTCATGTGCGAGACGAAAGACAAGATATTTGTGGTGATGGAAAAAATGAATGGAGATATGTTAGAAATGATCCTCAGTCAGGTGAGCACGGACTTCTGTCCATGTATCTGATCTAGCAGACCATCGTAAATGATTTAGGCTGCTGGACGGCTTGACGAACGTGCGACTCGTTTCCTACTTGTACAAATCCTGTCCGCTCTCAAATACCTCCACAATCAGGGTATCGCACACTGCGATTTGAAACCCGAAAACGTTCTTCTGTCGGAGATGAACACGAATTTTCCGCAGACGAAAATCTGCGACTTTGGCTATGCCAGGTACCCTAACCATGCAAATCCGTAGGTAAACCAGCATTTCATGGATTTCTCTTTGAGGTTTATTCCTGAGTCGCAGTTCCGTAAGACGATCGTAGGCACACCGGCTTATCTACCACCAGAGGTGCTTCTTCGTCAAGGTAAGCCTGCACCGTTTTCTTTTCCTTTTCAGCACTTCTACATATAATGCCTTGTCTTTACAGGGTACAATAAATCATTGGATATGTGGTCTGTTGGTGTAATTATCTACGTTACATTGTCTGGCACATTCCCATTCAATGAAGGAGACGAGGTGGGTGGAAAAAAACTGCAGCAGCAGCATGACACTTATCCAGACGACAAGTACCGTATGCGAGAAAATCGGAAAAGAATGCTTCTCCTCGAAAATTACAATACTTGAATGGTAAAGAACCTAAAGGCACGAGGTTCGCAAAGAACTCGAAGAAGAAAAAGTCGTATACTTCGTTTTTCCTACAAAAATTTTCTACGAAATGTAGGACATTTTCACGGGGCATTTCAGAAATCAATCTGGTAAAAATTTATTTTACGATCTTAGGAGGATTTTAGGAGAATTGGATATTAATTTCCAAAAAAAAAGATAAAAATGAGAAGTTAAATATGAGCTAATACAGGATATCTGTCTTTGTTCTGAAGAAGTTGGGCAAGGGGAGGTTTTGAAGTTGAAGAACAGTAGAAACAAAATTCGTGGATGTTCCAGGAAGTTCCACTTATCCAGAATAGAATAGTTTCCAAGTAAAAAAGTGGTATTCCATCACCACAACTCTAGCTTTCCTACGCTACCACTGATGATTTCCCGGGGTGTGAATCATGGTGAGGGAAAAGGGGCGTAACCATGTGACTCTAATTGGCTGATTCGGGCTGCCCGTCACGCCCATCTATTTGAACTAGTATGGCGCCACACACAAATGCACCATGTATTAAGGAATCGACGCCGTACAAGTTCAAACAGGTGGGCATGAACGCGCCAATCAGAGCCACCTGGTTACGCCCCCTTTTCCCCAAATGATGACATACTCCTTGATGATGAGCTACTGAGATAGGAAGCAGTGCACTTGGTAGAGAAATTCATTCCTGTTGGACTCGTAGGTGTTTAGGTTATAGTTTTCCATGCAATGTTTATGAATTCCGATACGGAAGTAATACATGAAGAACAAGTTATGCCAAACATTCAAAAAGAAGTTCTGGACGCAGCACATCCGGTAAAAACATTTGACTGTTACGTGAGTTAACGCGAAAATAACGACTGCAACCACGCAATGACTTTTTATATTCATACCATTTGAACTAAGAATATGAATCAAGACCGCAACCTTATCAATAAAGGCCGTTACACGTTAATGTGTTGATCCATTACGTTAATAACGCACACCCCTGGTTAACATGATTCTAAGTAACCTAGAGCTGGTGCATATTGCGTCCAAGACCACTGATGTCGTCGTTATTTATTTATTTTAGATAGCTGACCAGATTCAAAACGCCGCTTTCATGTTCCCCGCGGAGCCATGGGCTGAGGTGTCTCCTGCGGCCATAGACTTAATTCAACGTCTCCTACGGGTAAAGGTGAGTTATCATCACGACATCTGGGGCCGCATGTATCATTGAGATTACCCAAGGTGAACGTGTTGACACCCCCAGATTTACTCATCTTTAGTACGGGTGTCAACACTTTTACCCTGGGTAATCTAAATGATGCATCCAGGTTCAGCAATATATCCGCAGTGTTTTCTCGGACAAAAATAAGCCTGCTTAAAACCCAAATTTCCCACTTTCCACTTCAGCCATATGCTTTTATGTACAATATCTCTCTGTTGATTAACATAATCTAAAGAACTTCTCCTTTGTCTTCGTATAGCGCACATGTGTGCACATTAAAAAATAGGTAAATAAATGGAATTAGAGAACATCTGAACTTTCAGATAGAAGAGCGCCTCACCATCGAACAGTGCTTGGCTCACGAATGGTTGAAAGGAGAGCAGTTGTACCGCGATCTGCGTAGTTTAGAGCTGCGACTTAAATGCCCAAGGTAAGAGCACTGCACCATTTCCACCGTACGACGACAAATTTTACGCCTTTCAGGTATCTCACTAGCCCCGCTGATGATGAAAAATACGCCGAATTCCTACAGCAACAAGGACTCGTTCCACAATTGTAACAGGGCCGTTTCACCTGCCGTAGTGCCTAACATCGCCCCTGTGCCAGCTGCCCGTTGTCAAAGCAATCTGAATACGTTTAAGTATTGTCGTTTACATTAAATATATTTGTTCTAACACTAATGTTGCATAAAGGTTCAAAGCCTAGAGTAAAAGACCGGTAAAAAGCACAATTTTCCCACAGAATTTACGAAATAACTTTGTGGAACCATCCTCCTAGGAAATGGGCGCACCCTCTGATTCTACCGCCTACCACCGCTTTTTACGAATGTGAACAGATACTCAGCTAAAAATCAATACCATTTATTAACACTGTCTTCATATCAAAGGGACTGTTCTATCAAACATTACAGAAATGACGAGGAAATAACCACACAAACCGAATAAATAGAAGCAACACGATAGCCAGACATTTTCCAGTGAATCTTAAAGTATTATTAAAAAAACGTCGAAACCTTTAGTGGCTAACGTCCATCGATTCAATCACGTCAAATTTGATCGTTTTTCTCTTCAACACCTTCGTCGAGCCTGTTTTGAACTTGTACGTCAAATCGACCGGTTCAGGCTGCTTGCAGAAGTCAGGCACGATGGGGCCCTAAATTGGTTAAATTCAAAAAAGTAGTTCTCAAAATTGAAATAACAACACACCCAGAATATGATTATGTACTATTCAACAAGCTAGGTAACTGACCCTGAATTCTGTTTTTCCTGGTCGCATAACCACGAGATTCAGACTATTTCCGGAAGCATTGTCTCCGTGCATACCGGCATGAAGTGCACGCTGTACAAGATTTACAGCGTCTTCTTCCTGAATACATTAGTGAAGAACAGTTCGTTTTATGTCCTGATACAGCATTGCTTACAAAAAAAAAATCACTCACGCTCATGCCAGCCTTGAAATCTCTTTCTAGGATAGAAATAGCAGCATAGCTTCCAGAACCCTGAGCAGCGAACGGTTTTGCCATGGTCGTTCCATTGGCAGAACACTCATACAAATGTGGTCCAGTAGGGTCGACACCACCTTAGAAGAATGATTAAACCAGGGATTGCACTCAAGAGCCTCATTAGCAGTCAATCACTAAAAATCACTGAATAAAACTATTAGGTTGATGCAAAAGAAATGGCGCTCTTTTTTCCAGAAACATATGATTTGGTTTGAATTTAGTATGACATCGAGGTGTAAATATAATCTTGTAGAGCGAAGCAAGCTCTTTCGTTCTATACGTATGCGAGGTGTCGGCTAGGGCAAGGAAACACGAAATAACAGGAAGCTTCCGAAAATCCTGACTCCTGATTTTTGAATTTTGAGGATTTTTCTGTAATACCACGAGCGGCACAGTCCAATATAAGTTTTTTGTGTTAGATCAGGACGTCAGTACCTACCCCATATGGGAGACCTGGTGCAACGGGGTTGCTGTTGATGAAACAGAGACGAGCACTTTTCGAAGCTCTTTCTTCAGTATCTCTAGGATTCTTGATGGGGGGTTCTCCCCGAGCTGCTTTTTGGAGACATCACCCTGCGCAATAACTGTTGCTGTTAATTACTTCAGAACATCGAGAGGGATCTGCTAGAAAAAAGCTAAAGATGCTCAAAAGCACATTTTCTGCAGCCCAACTTTTCACTAAAATTTGCTTCCAAAAGCTGGTTCCAATTTTGATTACCTCCATGGAAAACAATAGAGTACTCGTTGCATTCTATAGGGCAATTGTCGCGTTCCTGTCAATTTTCCCAACTTGAGAATCCTTTATCCTACAAGAAAAAAGCTGTCAAACAGGACGACCTGAAGACGAAGTTTTTCTTGTTCTTCGGTTCTCAGTTTTTCGAATTCTCTGTGCAGGAGATCGGGGACCCAGTAAGCAATGGTCCCCTCTAATCAGCCGGGGTTGCCGTCTGTTAGGGTTGTGAAAAAAAATGTAGTCAACACGAGAAAGCGCCATTTCTTTTGCATCAACCTAATACATAAAATCCAAATTTAATTCAGAGTCATCTAAGAAACTGGTTGCATTAAACGCAAAGGTATAATTGTGTATGTTTCGTGTATGTTTACGACCTTTTGATAAATGCTCCAAACAGTGAAAAACTACGACAATAGAAGCAAGACAGACATAAAACCGCTAAATAGCCTTCTCGCTCGTAAAAATTCAACAGTACAGTGCACCCGAACAGTCCGTAATGAGTTTCTAGCAGCATTTACTGTTTTCTGAGAGCCGTTTAGTAACACCATTGGTCGAAGTAGTATCGAACAAGCATGAATACGCCGATATTAGTAAAATATGTGAAGGCGCAGACAATCTGCATGCCATGTTGCACGTGTTCTAGCGGCGGTCAGGCATAGTGACAGAATTGTTTTAAAATTTGATATAATGGTGTAATCTTCCAAGAAGAAAAGACTGATGATCTGTATGAAAGAAGCTATCTTTATTTTTGGTGCTAGAAAGGGTGAAAGAGTGGGAGTGATCTGCTTCGTACCGACGCAGAAATAAATTGAGCTATGAACCGCAACGTAGTCGTTGACACATACAGCATGCTAGCAGTCAGCATAGTGGAAAAAATGAAGAGCGAAAAGTAAGAAGAATAAAATAAAGCAATATGAAATGCACCAACCAATGAGAAGGTAGGCACCGACGTAACCCTGATAGTTAAATAGGTGCTGCTTGGCGTGACGAAGTGCCGTTATAACACGAGCCTTCCTACCGGTGTTAAGTTCCATCAAACGAAGAGTGCCGGATAGCATTTTGCACACCTGGAATAACGGTTTCATAAAGAGTGAAGTGGAAAAAGCAGGGTAGTATAAAACAGTAGTTGCGTAGCCGTAGATATTCTCAGGATATATTGAAATTTTCTATGCCCTTGCGACCGAATGATTCTTAAGTTGTACGAATTCAGAGATATCATATTTTTTTAAAGCATGCTGCTTCGCAACTACTATTTTATACTACCCGATACCCCATCCAGCATTAATCCATGTACCGAGACTACAGTCTTTCAAGATTTTGCTTTGTTGAATTTGGCATGGTAAGGTCATTAGAGCCATGAAAAAAAAAGAAAAAGCTCGAATATTGCATCGTTTTTCACACCGTAGCCCCACCTTGCTAAACTTACAGAAGTTATGGGATAAAAACGGATCATAACACAATCCTCTCAAGTTATGCGCAGAGGTGTTCATTGAGGTTCTGAGCACGAAAAAGTTATCAATTTCAACCGTAACCGCGGTGAATTACGGTAAGACGACTGTGGGAAACCGAGAAAATCCGTCGATTTCGGCAGGTAGTGTCAGTGTCATGTAAACTGATACTGATAACCGTAATCGGAATCTGGAATTGCCCCACAGTGCAATTCTCGAGAGGACTATGGAGTATGGGGCGTTACACCTGGAAAGAGTGGAGATGCTACGACCTGTGATTGGTCAGTTAGACAAATTGGCTAGTACCAGAGTTTTTGGCCTTGTGGCCTACCGTATGCAAAGCGTAACCTTATAAAAGTGGGGTTACGGCACGAAATGCCCAGGATATTAATGTCCAGCGCTTTGATGACCCTAATATGTATGCAAAGCTGCACCGAAAAAATCACGAAAATTTTAGGGCATTGGTTGTGGATAAAGGTCCCATCATTCTTCGCCCAGTGACTTTTAAATGTCATTTACCTGGTCCAGATCAGCTGCGGTTCCAGCTCCGCAGGCATAAATCGAATCAGTTAGGTAGTGCACCTTCTCACAATGCTTGTCAGCGATGATATTTCCAGCGGTGGCACGAGAGTCTGCACCCATCACCAGACCATCCTAGAATACATGACTAAAACAGTCAACTTGCTGAGTGAAAAAGAATTTTTCCACCTTGTATGTAGCCGCGACGATTGTCGTACCAGTGGAGCGAACTCTTGGGGCAGGCACTCCCATTCTCGAGAGGGCCATGTTCCTAATACAGTTGGAGAAATCAAACGCACCACCTTTGTCCAGCTCCATGCGGAGAACCTGTTGCTGTACTTCGGAACACGCCATCCTTAAACAAGCATTTAGAAGAAGACACATAACAGCTTGAAAAAAAAAAACAAATCGAACAACTTGAAATAAACTATGACGTGAATGCATAAAAAAGCAGAAAACCCATGGAAAACGTCGTCTGAAGAGATTGGGACAGGCCCGTACTTGAAGGCATGGTAGGAATGATTAAATAGAGATGTAAACTTGAAAAGTTTTCCAACATGGAACTGAAAAAAGGCAAAGAAACTCAACGAATAAGAATCCGAATCGGGAATTGTCATGGTTTGCAATGTTTATCATTGGAGCGCGCTCGTCGCAATGGAGCGCGATAATATTCATAGAAAAAATGATTCTGTCTTGCCATATTGTTCACGCTAATGCACTTCTGATTTGCACTGGTGTTCAGAACTTCGTTTCTCCTGTAGAAGCGTGCAGTAGCTTCGTGGAATTATGCGCTTGTAGTCTTTTTAATTTTGTCAGCGCCATTTTGCTGCTGTAGGAAAACCCAGTAGTTGAGATCTGCTTGCACTCTCCTCACCGCCTGTTTGGACAGTCTGAAACAAGAAATAGGATGTGCGGACGGGAATGAAAACGTTGAAAGCAATGAAATGTGTGGATGCGCAGACAGTCAGAGTGAAAAGTTGCACGTGGTGCAGCGCGTGCTTTCGGTCTTGATCATTGGAGTCTCCTGCATGATTGACTCAACAGGAAAACTATCCTAACTGTACACAAAGTTCTAGGGCATTTCGGGCATTTCTGGAAACAGTTGTTAACCGTGATGGTAAGCTATGATAGTAACTGTATCGTTATGAGAATAGTGTTACCTTGCAAAATGGAAAATACAGATGGAAATAGAGTTGAGGGCCACTCCATAGATGGTTGTAGGGTTTTGCTTGGGAGTCGAATTCTAAACCAATTCATCGGTTTAGCTCATAACATGGGTACCCCTCACTGCCTTTTCACCTTCGTAATAGTTTTACGTATCCTTGGGCCGTATATTCTTGTCCGATACTGTTGTCCATCCATAGTAAGCGCATATGGGAGACTCCCATATGCGCTTACTATGGATGGCCAGTGGCCTGGACCTTCTCGCACGTGCCGCAACAAAGGATTGATCTACAACAGCTCTGTGGTATCATTGGGATGTGCGGTTTCGTAGGCAGTGGGTCCGGACAACAGCAGCCTTTTACGGCTTTCACCGCATCATGCTTGTTTTGAAAAATTGTTTCTTTTCCTAACTTTTCTCTACTCAGAAGGCTTGATGCTCTTTCATGTTTTCTAATACACACGTTTTCAGTTCAGTTATGCTTCGGACGCTCGGTCTCCCTCAGTGTTCAGTGGTGTGCCGTCCTCGTTTCCTCGCTACACTACCATCGACTTCGCGTGGAGAGAATAATGAATTGAACAGGACTGTGATCGATGGAGTGGCACACGTGACTTCACTGAATATCATGACACGAGAACGATCTGTTGTACGATTGAAGCTTCCAGAATTGCAACGAGTTAGGAAGATCAGGTATATATGCAGTGTTCCATGCTCTTGCTTTGATATTCCAGCGGTCGCGTTGCGATCGCATGGGTCAGAATCATTGATGGCTGTGGCAATCTCACTACATCTTTGTGTCATGTTTTAAATGAAATATCATGAAGGAACGCTCATGAAGTGCTTTCAAAGTTTTGAACACTTATCTCCAACTTTTTTCTTCAAAGAATTGCCATGATAACCCGTTGATTCTGATGCATCGTGACACGTCCCACATGAACCAAAACTAAGGACGGGGGGGGGGGGGGGGTTCAGATTTTTTGAGGACTCCAGTTGTTCTTCTCAGGATGTGTCAGAATCGTCACGAAACCGCGTCCCAGCAGTGCTCCTTGGTGGTCGCTCAGCTGCCTCGCCGCGTAGCAACGACATGCGTCGCGTATCACGGAGCCATCTTTGAAGTTGTGAATGAGTTCATGGGTTCCCTCATGAATAAAGATCAATTCGTAAAAGTCCGGTTCATAGAAGGAAATGCGCATCCATCCGCGGGTGATGCAGCCACATTTTAATAAGGTTTTGCTTCAGAAGAGAATTTGTTGTGCCCGAACCTGCCGTTGCTGGACTACGGAATGCTCTTATTTCTTGTGAAAGGTCACCGAAACAACTACAGCACGAAGCAGATCAATTATCTGATATATTGGCTCAGAGAAGGTATCTGCTACATTTTTATATGTTTTGTGATACATATTTTCTTTTCTGTACCTTATTGTAAATGCCGTTAGCGAAGTCACTTATCCAAGGTTTCCTGCCCCTCCATCTGTTGTACGGGAAGCTCGAAATAAAATCAAGGAGATGATCAAGAAACAACAAGAGGACGAAGATATTTCCGGCCTTATTAAGGATGACGATGTTAGTTTAACCTTTCATACCATTTTTTGCGGTTATGGGCTTGATTCCAAAACTCATGGGTTATTTAGGATTCTCGGATAAACTATAAATTACGAAACGAGGTGGACAAAATCTTGAAGAAGAGGAATTTTAACTGGAAACCTCTTGATTTAGAAACAAAGGAGGCTGCAGCAGCGTACGCATTGTCAAGGTAAGCTTCTTGGGCTTCATACTTGGCTACTGTAACTTTATTATGCTTTTTTCATCAATTTTATTTTAAGGCTTGCTCCAAACTATGCTGAAATCGCTCGTGTTCTGGACGAATTTGATGGGCATTCTTTTTCGCCATCAACTGTCTTGGATTACGGGAGTGGAATAGGTGCAGGTTTGTAGATTTACGTTCTCTAAAGCTTTCAAAATAGTTTTTATGGAAGAAGGGGGTTTTCACTTAGGATTCTGGGCAGTGAATGAGAGATTTGGATCGGGAGTAAAGGATTACTG
Organism: Ancylostoma ceylanicum; assembly: GCA_000688135.1. Lineage (NCBI taxonomy): Eukaryota > Metazoa > Nematoda > Chromadorea > Rhabditida > Ancylostomatidae > Ancylostoma > Ancylostoma ceylanicum. Next base: position 588,382 of record JARK01001390.1, on the reverse strand, counting down.
TATGGTTGATCCTTCACCAGTTATGACACAATTTGCCATGGACATAATGAGGGTGAGTGTCATTTGATCATACGATTGATGTAGTCCTTCAGGGAGCTATTTTCCAAGTCTTTTTTTCCAGGGAGACTCCGGGAACCTTTTATTCCGAAATGTGAGCTTTCGGCGTCATCTCGTACCGTCTCTACGAACGAAATACGACTTGGTTATTGCTCACAGGACATTATGTGAACTCCCCTCGCAAGAATCTCGTTTGGAACTCGTGACTTCCTTGTGGAAGAGAACTAACAGGTACTGCATCACTGCGCTTTGGGAATGCAGATCTGACCTCTTAATCGTTTCCGCTTTCTCTCCACCCACAATCTTGGTTAATTCGTGGATTTTCCAGGTTTTTAGTGCTAATTGATTCTGGCTTGCGTGATGCTTTTGAAGCATTGATTGAAGCACGTGATTTTCTGTTGTGTTCTGGCACTCAGTTGCACTTAGAGGAAACTAGATCCCTCCTTCAGGTCAGCTAATAAGAGTAAGAGGTGCACAGGCAATGTGGAACTCAGTGATTTTTTTTTAACTTCCCTTCTTCATCAGGAAAATGACCTAATGTCCGACAGAATCGATGCTGTTCTACGCGATCGTGATCTGAGTGATTTCGAACGGTTTTCATTAGTTCGAGATATGGTTGGTTTTCTCGATATTTCTGTAGTTTTTCAGCGGTTAAATTGAATTTTGAGTGCTGCGTGTTCACCTGTTTTTATCTTGTTGGATCCTAACTCGGTGATTAGCTAGTTCCGTATTTTATAACCTATCTCAAAAATGATGGCAGTCATAGGTGGAATAGTCTTGCAAATAGTTCTTCCAAAGTGATGGTTATCCGTGGAATCGGGATCGAAAAGTGAAGGTGGTCAGCCCTAGTAGGCGTCAACCAGGGGGAGGGGGCG
>JARK01001390.1:566390-581393 GCA_000688135.1 Ancylostoma ceylanicum | reverse complement strand
GGGCGGGGGGGGGGGGACGGGGAAAAACAAAGCTAAGCCCAAGCTCACCTATGGCAAGTTAGAAGCGTCCCTCATTCCCAGACTTGGCAGATGTGGAACCTGGCATTTCTGTATATGGATCGACGCAGAAACGCGAACTGAGTGAGAAGATAAGGCTTTCCCCCAAAGTGATGGTCCCCTTCCCTTACCTCGGCAAAAAGTGATGGTGGGTGGAGTACGATACTCAGGGTATTCCACCTATGCTTCTAACTTTTGCCCTCGAGATCCTTTAAAATTTCCTTCTCATCAGTTCTGTTTCTATTTCTCACTTGAACAAAACAACAGCCTGCATGTTGCGTTCCAAGCCGTACTCGTTGTTATGGTAAACAAACGACTTCCAATAGAATTGTTCAGAACAACAAATCAATCACCAATTTACGCCGACAACTCTTTTTTCGTCACCAGTGTTGAACAAGTAATGTTAGACATTATATATCACACGTTTCCATCGCTGATACAACATTTCTGATGTGTTTTGACCAGTTCACGTAAGAAATGGGGCAATTACAACCAAAAATCAATATTCCTTGTGGTCTCGAATTAATTTGGCAAAGTGGGAATTCTCCTAGATATGGATTTCGTAGAGAACTCATTCTAGAAGCCTCAGTAAGAAAGCTACTATCGTTCCTGAATATCTCTTTTTTCTTCTCAAAAAAAAAATCTCTCCAAAACCCAGAACAATTTAGGAGAGAATAGTGTTGGTTGTGTGATATCACCAAAACAGTTTGAATGAAATAATAGCACTTGTGAGTGTGGAAAACTTTTTCCATCCTAGCATCTGGATGTTCACATAAGGTTCCTGATAAGATGTACTATTCACTTTATTTTATTTTTATCCACAACTTTCAGGTTTTTTTTTCTAGTTTTACCAGGTAAAAAATGCTCATAGGATAGTAAGAAAATAAACCAACTAGCCTGAATAAAAGCAACGAAAACACATATTGTGAAAAAGCCAAACCTTAGTTGCCCAAGAAGGAATATGAAAGTGTGATTGGATGATCCTCTCCGATAGTATTTTACCAGCTTGCAACGTTTGCCTCAAGACATCCATGCCGGTCACACCTTGGTTCATAGGATTTGGATATTTTCGCCATGCAGCATTAACTACTGTTTCCCAGTCATGACTGAAAAAGAGAAAAAATTGCTAAAACAGAAAACGGCGCAATCAGGGAGAAAAGAACAGAACTCACTCAAATACGTGTTCTGAAGTCCAGATTTTCATTTTGAGCCGTGCGAATATAACCTTGAGATTCGCTTGCTATGTGTACCCTAAACTGAATCAAATGTATTTAAATGATTTGGAAACGGTAAGCGGACAGGGATGACTCAACGGAACGGAATAAAAACGATTAAATGAGCGTGGGTGAGAAGCCACTGTCTCCCTGACTGACATTATTGAAATCCACCGTATGCGCACGCGTTGAGGGAACCCGGCTGCCTTGTGTTCCTCCTAGCTCGGAGACAGTGGCTTTTTCCACTAGTTTTTTACTTTGCACAACAATATTTTAGTACCGTTCATTAGTATTCTACCACTGTAGTATGTCATTACTGGTGGGTTGTTATAAATCATTTTGGTTACAAATGTTTTCACTCGTACGCTTCGTTTGTGCTTACCAACCAGTCTATTTCTTCCTTATTTTTGTTTCTTTTGTTTCGACACCTTTGCAACTATTTTAAACACGTTGTTTTCCTTCGTACGCTTCTGCCCTTTTTCCACTCAGTGTCAGTCAGTGTTGGTTATGCGAATATTTCTGAACAACAAAGTTGACGCTGCTTGAAGTTGGTACTGCTACAAGGACAATGAATGGGTAGAACATTTTACAAACTTGATTAATGTGGGCACGATTTGACTGATGCCTCCACTGTGATTTCCACTTGGTTTATAGGGTATAAGCTATCCATTTTTTTTAGCGAATTTTTGACATGAATCTAGTTAAAGTCAGCAATGAAACAACTACAGCAATGAGGAAAAAGATCCAAAAAAGATCCACGTTCATCACGCATGGAAGATGCTCTACACACACTCATCACCCTTCCAACATCACTTTCGTGCAAAGCAGGTCAACCTCATCTAGCAATGTTCGCACACCCAACATTAAAGGCAGCACCCGCGGAAATTCTCATGTTTGAGATTTCGCCGAATTTTGAGGTTCTCAGAGACGATGAATTCATAGGCAATGATGAAACAGCGTGAAACACCCCGGAAGACGGGAAATGAAGGCGCTGTTTTTCATGCGTTCACAGCGCGGACGAGTTTTCCGCTGAGGGTATACGCACGCAACACCACGAAATCCTGTGGATATTGTGTGTTTCATACACTACACTACATATACTGCTTTACGCCATGCGCCGCAATAGCTCTAGTTGGCGCTTCGAACCGGGGAAAACTCGTACAGGCGTGAACACGGCCAGGCGGGTTCACGACGTCAGTTCGATTTTCTCTGCAGGTAAGCCATTTTTTGTTTGTGTTCATTTCACATTTATGATGTGCTGAATCTGTACTTTACCACACGCACATCAGCTCCGAGTCGAGGATTTCCGCGGGTGCTGCCTTTAACAATCCTATCAGTTCAGTGGAACAAGGGCAAAGTGTTCAAAATAGTTTCAGAGGTGTCAAAACAAACAAAACCAAAATAGGAGGAGAACAAAATTCCTTGGCAAAACACGAACGAGGCATATGAATTGAAACATACGAAACTAGAACTATTCAAAATGAAACAACTGGAAACAGTGCAACAACATACTAGAGTAGTGGAATACTCATGGGTTTTACAAGAATACAGGGCATATTGGTGGAATACTAACTAAAAGAAGCACTGTTTCCAAGCTAAGAGGAACACAAGGCAGCCGGGTTCCCTCAACGCGTGCGCATACGGTGGATTTCAATAATGTCAGTCAGGGAGACAGTGGCTTCTGCGTGGGTGTACCTAGTACACAACATGATCCCAAACGACACGTCAAGTGCGAGAGAACGGGCGAAAAAATCGATAATGCGTTATCGGGATCGCGTTTTTTCGGCTGACTCCAGTGCGTCACATGTGCTTTTGTTCGCCCCAAAGTATTCCGCCTGCGTAGACGTCACAACGCAAATAAAATTGAAGAGAACTTTGCACTTCTAGCCAACGGATAGGCAGACGATGAAGAGCTCTAGGAAACGTTCGTCGAAGTAGTAGTGTTAACGAAGCCAGTATCGAATAAATCAAGGCTTCTGCTTCACTGAACATGAACGAGAAGATGAAAAAATGGTCACAGAAGAACTAACGAAGAAAGCTTAATATGAGAAATTCCAGAAGACCTAAGGGGGCTGCTATTATTCCATCCATCTCTTCCCAACCATCAAAAAAGGGAGGAAAAGAAAAAGAACAGCCGCAACTAAACAAACAGAAGTCCTCTGCAAAACTTCTGCGTACAATAACTACTTGATTAGTCGCACTGAGAAAAAAATAGTATAAAAAGAAAACAGAGCAGAAATCCCCAACACCGAACGTTGTTTCAATCTAGTGTTTCCAGTGTTTCCATGGTGATCTGCTGGTTTCCGCATCAATCATCCAAACAGAAGAAAAGAAATACACTAGACTGACTGAAAGGACGACCAACCAGCAACCAATTACTGCAATAAAACATGAATAACTGAATATGCATCGACCCATCTCCGTATAATACGTCGGGTCGCACAAGGTCAACAGGTGTGAGCACATGATCTCGGCGTGATCGACAGCCGTCTGGCACAATGTGGGAGACGGGATGACGTCACATTCCCGAAACTTCCGCCGTTCTCAGTTTCATGAATAATCCATGAATCCCGATCATACAGAACTGAAGAGCAGTGAGTAAAAGAAGGGAAGATATTGTAACAAATTTATTGCTCACAGAGTTAAATAAACACAATCTAATGGAGCCTAAAGCAGTACAATTTTCTAATATGGAAGCGGTACATGCATACATACATACAATGATACCTGCAAAAGAGGCCTCGAGCCATATTTTCCCTCATTTCAACTTATGGCACCAGCAGTTTTTTAGATCCAACAACAGCAAAAAATATTCCTCCCACTGAACTTCGCATAAGCTGTGATCATAGTGCGTCGGAGTCCGATCCCGTCGGATAACAAATGATACGTATCGATCGACGTCGGAATCCGACGTGGATCGATACGTATCATTTGTTATCCGACAGGATCGGACCTCGATGTGCTATAAATACAGCTACTATAGAGGGAATAATCGACACCGGATGCATCTTGTACCTTACACTAGTTTGCAGCCGGTCACAGCAGAACCACTGTGGAAAACCTAGGGAAAACGCAAATTCCAGCGGAAAAATGAGAATTCTAGCAGAATGATGTTGATAAAAGTAATTAGCTTAAGAAATATTCCCAAGAATAACTGGAGAAAGGAAGTAAGAACAGAATGGTCAAATAAGAAAAGCACTAATTCACCGTTAACGTTAACATGTCATTGGAGTGAATTGCGGCAAGTTTAATGCCTGTTTAAGTTTGAGTTTTAATTGAGTCGACAGCTTCACCTGGTGGTTAATAGTCCAACATAGCATAGAGATAGAAGAATCCATTAACAGCAAGAATGAACAGGAATTCTGCATAGAAACCAGAAGTCAGATGTCGGGATTAAAGGCAGCACCCACGGAAATCCTCACTTTCGAGGTGAGTCGTTCTTCGTGTGGTCGGCTGCCAGGCAATCACAATTGTAACTTGAACACAGAAAAAAGCGGCCTATCTGTGGAGATACAGCCGTGGACACAGAGCCGAGCGTGGCCATTTTGGTGTCCGCCACGCCAGTTAACGCTATTAATTTGGCATGCTACGAGTGGTCTAGCCTAATGTATCATATTGTATACGGAATAGTGTACAGTGTAGGGTATGGAATGCACACCATCCACAAGGATTAGTGACGATACGTGCGTAAACCCTCAGCGGAAAACACGTCCGCGCTGTGGACGCATGGGAAACAGCGCCTTCATTTCTCGTCTTCCGGCGTCTTTCACGCTGTTTCATCACTGCCTATGAGTTCATCGTCTCTGAAAACCTTGAAATTCAGCGAAGTCTTCAACACAAAAATTTCCGTGGGTGCTGCCTTTAAAGGAAACACGGGAATGTAAAAGATTTAGCACAGCATAAATAGCAGAAGTTGTTTGTCACCCCCACGTTTTATAAACTCTTCAGCAACGACAACAACAAAAGAAAAACTGGAGATTGGAAGCACTGAGAAAATCAAAATTCAGACCAGCATAAATGCCAGAAGTTGTTTGTCATCCGATGTTTTGTTAAATCTTGAATTCAACAACGACCACAACAACAACAAAAAAATTGGAGAGTAGAAGTACTAAGAAAATCAAAACCCAGAGGTAGGATTCATGAACGGAAAACGAAACGAAACCATGTTAGCAAACCAACTTTTGCGTCCTGCGTCTCGCAACATTACCTAGTTTGTGGGATAACCAATCACGCTAGCCATCGTTGCTTTGCATGGTCTGCGTTTCATGAATCCTAGCCCAGAAATTTCTAGAATGTATAGTAAAATTGCCGTGAAATTTTTGGCAAACTGGTTCCACAATCCCCCAACGGAATCGCCAAAATATATTCTAAGGACGAGGTCACCGGGCTGGACAGCCTCCCTTCCGGCCTTTCAATGCTCTTGAAGTGAAAAGCGGAACAGAAGTATGAGTGCGAGCTCACCGGGAAACGAGACCGCAAATGAGAGAAATAAATCGAACAGACAGCACACCTTGCCCTTTCTGTCGTACTATGAACTCACGTCACACAAATCATTATTGAATGGTTGCTGTTGCGATACAGAAACATTAAACAAAGCACTCTGACAGACGAAAAACCGGCAGCCACACAATGTAACGGTGAGCGAACACTGGTCTGATGACGAAATACTTGCGACAGTGATTTCGCGCTCCAAGGCTAATTTTGTGACTCATTTCAACACCGTGCCCCGTTCCTTTAATGTCCATCCTTTAATAAGCTTCGTGCTTTTTCTCAAGGAGAGGCTTTGAAATTTCCCCTTTTTTTTCGGCGTTGTTCATGTGTTTGCTCTATTTCATCTCTTATTTTCCTTAGGAAGACACAAATTTGTCTTTTGAACAGTTCAATTTTGCCGAGAAACTAATGCTTAGTTTCTAAATCAAGGTTCCTGATGCAATGCTGTTTGTGAACGGAGAGATTTTGTTTTACATGTGTCAAGAAGTGGTTCGTAATATAAAGAAAACAGGGCTAGTTCTGCCACAAAGCTCCAAAGATCAAGAGCTTAGTCCAAGCTCTACCTCGGGAGTTATTTGGTGGGCTGGTCACGAGAACCATAAACTGTGCTGTAATGTTATTTTGTACGATTACGGTGGGGTAACTGTAAGGAAGCGGAGGGAATTGTCCATTATGTCCCGAAGATAGCAGTATGCTGCGGAATAATGTTGATGATTTTGATCAGTATATCAGGTTACCCACTGTGCGAAGTTTCGAAAAAGTGTGAGCTATCCTTCCTATCATGCACTTAACAAAACCAACAGATATGGGTTAATAGCAAAATTAGTGTGATTTTCGTGATCAGGACATCAAATAACCCCTTCGACCAAAATTGGAGCGAAAACTGACTGGGATTTTTGGAGTAGAATTTTTTGAGGCGGAATTTTATTCAAATATTTATTTTTAACTGGAAAAGAAAAGGAACTGGTCAATTGGCGCTCGGTGAAGTGGTTTGCCTAATTTTCGTTTCGTCCCAACCAGTGCACAGTCTATCCGTTTTGGGAGTGCTGATGCCGTAAAGGGTATTTATGGTTGACGCGCGTCAAATTTGACGCGTCGGCCTTTAATTTCTCGAAGTTTTCGCGTTGTCTCGATGCGGCGGAAATGGAAACGCGTTTTATTCGCGCGGTTGTCGCGACGACAAAACCAGGAGCATTCGCGCCCCACTAGGAATTCTCTTCTCCTCCCTCTTTTGCATTGTGTATCGTCGCGTTAAATTTGACGCGCGTCAACCATAAATACCCTCGTAGCAGCGGCGCTGCTAGCGTTGGGGCACGCAGCACGGTAGGTGAAACTGCCGACCCACGATCGTTTTGGGACCTCGGTGTTTTTTTTTCGTCTGTTTCCTCATATCATTATTCTTTATCAGTTCTTAGAACAGCTGTAAAAGGAAACAGGTGATTAAACTCACATGAGTTGCCCGATTGATCGGGGATCAGCGGTTTGCTTGACCTGGATGTCCTAATTCCAACAGTGACGGCATCCGCACTCTCAAAACAAATCGACTTTGCGGGGTTTATGTGTAGAATATGGTTCTCCTTGTAATATGAATGTAGTTATCCCCGATATGAATGTAGTTATCCCAAGAACTTCCTTCCTGTGCCTTTCATCTGGTTTTATTTCAGCTCCTAACCGGCTATATTCTGCTCAACGCTTCCCCACAGTTACAGTTTTGCAGGGTACAAAATGTCTTGGTTCGGTTGGGGCAAGTCTTCTGACGACTCTTCGTCTCATTCACCCGTCGAAACTCCAATCACACCAATGGATCTCAGTGGAGGAGTCTCCTTTGATATCACTGACCACTCGACAACTCATGTAGGTTTTTATGGTTGAATATACTTTCATCAAATTTTTTCCTCATTCAAAATTTTTACTCCAGCCCACTCCCACCGTTGACCACTCTGCGTTCTCCACCCCTGTTCTTGCTCTCGATCAGATTAAAAGCGCTGGTGTACCAGTTACTCGGCAAATGACTCCATACCTACAGGTCTTTTTCTACAGTTTACTTGTAGTGAGAATGCTTCTTGAAATCCTTACTTCAGATGGACCCTTCTATGTTCATCTCTGCGCAACCACAATATATCATGCCAGATGGTGGCACGGGTACTTCGGGCAAAGGAAAGTTTGAGTTTGCTCTTGGACACATCGGTTGGGCTGTTGGTGGTGGCTTTGCTGTTGGATCAGTGAGAGGAGCACTAGGAGAGTTTGTGAATCCAGAAACGAGAAAACTGGTAAGTTGTTTCATCCTTGCTTGTTTTCGTTTCTTGGAACATTGTTTCGTCAGTGCGGGTTTCCTTACACAAGACAACTATGCTTTTAGGTAGGAAAGCCTTGGATGACCCGTATGGTAAATGCGACGGTGAAGCACGGTTCAGGATACGCCCAACCAGCCGGTTAGTGAATTTTTGTGCTGTTCAGGAGCCGTATGCATATCTCTCCCCGGCCATCCCTGATCCCCGACCATCCCCGCCTGGGAAGTATCTCCGGCCGGGGATGGTCGAGGAAAACTCGTATGCACATCTCCAGGGATGCCCTCTTGAAGAAACTTGCCCGCTAATTTGCGTTGGAGCGATGATTTTACGCATTAGTCTAGTCTCATCTCATCCCCGTCCCCGGTGGGGATGCTCGGGAAGAGGTATGCATACGGCTCCAGTGCATTCCTTGTTTTCCTATTTTCTGAATTTCCCCTGAATATCGCCTTTCATCCATCATTAAATTGACACCAATAATGAGGCGCTGCTCTACCTTTACAGCATCAAAGTTTTGAAAAAAAGATCCGCAACGGAGAAATTCATTTTGTATCACATTCCCATCAATAGGGCGTTTAAGGAGCATGCTGGAGGAAACTTGCCTTCACTTTTATTTTTCGCTTAAAATTCATGTTCAAAACGAAAATGGAACAATCGATAAAAGTGTGGATTTTGAATACGAATTTAAAATTAGTGGATGGGATATCGCGGTAAATTCGGTCGAAATGCCAAAACTTTTTTCAACTCTTTCACGCAGGTGGCAATTCTGCAAAACGATGTTGAGAATCCTGAACAATTCCCTAAATAACCTTATTGCATTAAAAATTTGAAAAGTTCTGGGGAGATGTCGTACTACCGTATGCTTCTCAACATTGCAAAGAACCTCCACTCAAACAAATTTCCAAAAAACGACTTTTTGAGGCAACCAACATTTTTCCGCTGTACAGCTCCGAGAGGAGCAGAATGTTGGCCTGCTTGAGCTACGTCTTACATACAGTCGCTCTCAGTCATACTTGCATCACACACCACCGTCCGCCTACTGAGCCGCGCCGCATCACCTATCGTAGGTGGCGCGGCGCAACTCAGCAGGACTGGCGGTGCAGTGTGATGCAAGGATGATTAGGAGCGGCTGTAGATGAGTGCATACTGTCTAGCAGTGCATTTTGATTATGTGCCAACTCACATTTGCTAAAATAACATGTTTTTAGGCGCAGTAGTCTTCATGTACTCCGCTCTGGAAATCGCTCTTCGATCTGTACGTGCAGAAGACGAGTTGAATGGCCTTGGTGCTGGAGCCCTCACTGGTGCCATCTACCGAAGTCCGCACGGCCTGCGTGCTAGCGGCATTGGTTAGTTTCAAAGGCTGTGCCCACTGTACTTCGATAGTGTGTTACGTTATTTTACTGCTCCCTGAATTTCCTTAGAAAAACAGGTTTTCGAGCTGCTTCGAGTCTTTACCCTCCCAATTCTTCGCTTTTTCTAGGTGCACTCGTTGGTCTCGTTTTATCGGCGGCATGGACGATAGCGAATCCAGACAGCAGGCAACGAATTTCCGAAATATTTGCGTGAATTGCCCTTATGGTTACGTTATTAGCTCATCTATGTAGTTCAGTCTCGAAGTCGTAGGTCAGAGGATTTCATTCTTTTGTTGAGAGTAATGTTTGAAGCAGATGTATATTTAGCTGTCTATACGTTCAGGAAAGACTTAGTTATGGTTATTGTTACTTGTTGCTACAACTAACATTGTTTGACGTTATTAAACGAATGAATTGTGGACTTGACAACGTGACATTTTTTGAGTCGAACAGTGTTATCGCTGTCGCACCTTTGAATAGATAATAACGATTCAGAGTTCTGGTTCTGGAACTTGCTAAATGATGAATCCTGGTAATTATTAGTTAATGCTCACCTTTTTGGAAAGTCATAAAAAGAAAAAGACAGGTCAGCCGTTCCCGAAATCCATAGTATAAGGTATTGTCTTGGCAGAAGCTGTACGATTGAACCGACCAACAACAAAAATCGCATGCAAAACATCAAAACTCGAGGTCAGGGATCTCCAAACGGCCAGTAAGATACTGTGCAGTGCCGCAGAAGATCTCTTTTGTATCTACTCCAGGATTTGGTATACCATTCTATGCGCAATTCAGAATTTTCATAATTTCCAAGCTGTTTGATGAACATAACCTCTTGGCGCTGTTTACTCCAGTGATGCCTAGTGGGCAGTGTTGCACAAATGCATTGAGATGTTGCTTGTGAAGTAATTTCTATCCGAGGAAGGAGAAAATGCACTGATGCCGGGTGCGTCTGTCTCTACTCTTTACAGAAATGGAAGATACACAAGAATTTACTATCTTTCTCCAGCAGATCTTCAAATTTCATTGAGAGCTCTGGAAACAGCTTCAGAAGGAACCCACGTGTAATACATGTGGTGGGGAGTCGCTGACAACACTGTCAGCTGGTGTTGTTTTTAGAGATTATTTCAAACTTTGATCATCACAAAAGTGTGGCGTGAGTCTGACTCTGTTGATATTGGGAGGAGAGGTTTGAGGGTTACGTGAGTATTCCCAGGGAGGTGGTAAAAACTTTGAGATCCATATGAGAATACAATAGAAATAGTAGAGGCACTAACACAGTACAATACAATAGAAGGAGACCATATTTACTGCGTCTTGTCATGAACATTGAAGTTCAACTGAACCAAGCTGAGCGGCTATATCTCTGCTTGTACACCCATGATTAGCTTTATCATATAGTCCGTTTCACTGGAGACGATAGTTATAAGGATGACAGACAGGAAAAGGACACGAGAATTGGAGATGGTGAGGAGGAGAACAGGCAACCCGCGCTCAACTATCGTCGCGCTTGAAACAGACCATAATCGCGAACGTGATGTGAAGTTAATGGAAGTATTGGTGTTACTGAGGTCCGGACTTAGATTAAAATCCATGGATTGATTTAAATAAATTAATGCTGTAGCAATTTTAAGCAGAACTAACCTAAGCAGAAGAAGTACGTTCGTCTCGACCGCTGCTCTAACCACATAAACTGTAGGGTTAGGCTTTTTTTTTAAAAGATTTTACTTTATTCATAGGACCAACAGCGTTCAACAGCTGTCATTCGTTCAGTGGATGTTGGAATAGCCTTAGATCAGCAACTGGAACCGTATCCAATATATTTGACCGTGGGAGGGAAAACACAGCGGGTATATATCCGTTCCCACCGGTTTTTATCCACTTTGCTATCCAATACATATAACTTTTCCATCTACGTGTTCATTTCTTGACGCAAATGCGGTGTCTTGACGAGAAACAACGCGACGTGGAGATGGAGAAGATCACGAACTGTTATCAAGCGGAAATCGACCGGATAAAGATAACCTTCAATGAAACGAGTGAATTTGCATATTCATGGATATGTTTTTATTGGATAGCAGATTCTCGAATCCACTGTAACATATCCGCTAGAGTGCGTTTATCCGATTGGATAAAGTATATTGGATACGGGCCCTGACCCCCCTCCATCCTACCCACTAGAGCAACTCCATGACCCATCAAGCAGTGGAACAGTCAGAGCGAGTACGTTCCAATCTCCTTTTAATCACTTTTGGATCGCCAAATTTTGAACTTCCCTCGACCAAGGAACATTTTCTGGATCTGGAAGCAGTCCCGGAGAAAATGCATGTTTTTACGGCCAAGGACTGTGTTGGAAAGTGTCAGTAGAATCGATCATTTGACTCCAATTGACGGTACTCTGTAAGCTCCTGAAAAACATTCCAGAATTTGTATTAGCCTCTAACTGCAATGGGTTTCTCAAGCAGCCTCCAACGCCGACCACTTTGCAACTTGTCGACAAGCTTTGGGCCATCAACTTGTCGACGAAAAAGAGCAAATGCAAGTTGTCAACGAGCTTCGGGCCGAACAAGTTTTAGATGCGACCCGATGACTTGTTCAGAAGGTTCTGAATACATATGGAACTAGTGGATGTTCCCGTCTGATTGCTGTTGAATTTCCCCACTATTCCAGATCTTCTTCCCTAGGTTTGCTAGCAGATATGTATCGTTAATCAGCAGCTGTTTGCCTGATGTCGTTTGTAGTCCAGGAGGTTGTGTCATATCTGTGCTATTGTGTTCTGAAGTGCTGCGAACATGGTAACGACGCATTCAGTTACAAAAGACACGCAGATGGTCAAAGCCGGAGTGGAGTGTTTGCTGCTGCTGCTCTTCTACACGCCTAATTAGTGCCGAAAAGCCATGGGATCGATCAATGATTGAGCCGAGCTTGGCCCATTTCCTGGATGATATACCTCTTTTTGACTATCACATGATCCTCCTGTATAATCAGGATGAAATGAATGACGTCACGCTTTAGTACAACTCAAAAACTTTACTTCTTTCAAGTCCACAGATTTCAAATTTCACGAAATCCATGAAAAATGCATAAAATAATTGTAGTATCATGTATTTCTTCTCATTCAGTTAAATGGAGGATGAATAGTCGTACCGTTTTTTTTTCTTTGAAGCACCTTCGAGTACATTTAAATGCATAATTAAATAGATAAATAAATAAATACGTTAATAAATAGATAAATAGATTTCCGGTTCCAAGCTACTGAAATTCGGTCCCCAAGATGCTCATTGGACCTCTTCAGCGAACGCCCTATCGCTTACCCGTTACGGGATAAAGCCGTGGGATCATCGATGACGTAATGATGGGGCGGAAATGGCCTACAAATGCATGCACCGCCAGGATTATCGACGCTTTGCATCGGATACCGTCTCTCAAGTAGTTCTTCGCTTTAATGTCCTAATCCAACACGCAGGTGTCCTCTAGAGGCGCTTGTGAAGAAGCGACAAAGAGACTCAGCGCTCTACTCCGGAATCTCAGGACTGTGAATGTTGCTCTTGAGGTGTTTACGGTAAACGAGGAATTTTCATTGGAAACGAGACAAAAAGACAGCTTTTTAGAAGACACATTGACAAAGGCGAGCTCATTGAATCAAAGGCAGCATACAAATTGTATCTACTGGAAGAAATTGTTGTACATAGTGTTGTAGAACATACATACATTGTGGAAAATATCAAAGAAAAGCACTGAGGGAGATTCTTAATCAAAGCTGCATCTCCATCCATACAAATTCAGCAGTAAGCATGAGTACGTGCCAACGTTCCATTCGGACAAGTTTCTGACAAGGCCCAAGATTTTTGCCTATTTACTGATACTTGACTTTAGATTTGGCCCAGCGTACTCAAGTAGGCCAGAAAATGGCAAAATTTCGAAGATGTTTTTTTTTCGTGTGTGCTGCCTTTAATCTGAATTGGTGCTCACGTTTTCCCAAGGTTGCAGGAATTTCTATAATAGAAATCTATTAGGGTGTTAAGTTGGAAATGCGCGTTTTTGCATTGAAAAAATTATTTTTTAAGAACAAAGCTTCAACACCCCAGTCTGAGTTTAATGCAGAATTAGTATTGCTGAACCTTCGACATCTTCCACAAGAATTATGAGCGCTCTACTGTGGAATGTCGCAGCGCCGTGACCTGAAGTAGCGACACACCCAAAGTTTGGTTTCGTCACAGTTTTGGAATTTCTCTCTTCCATGTAAGGCTTAAACGAAGCAAGTAAGTGGTCATCTGGTAGCGCAAAGTCTGGGCTATTAGGCGGTCCTAAGTGCGGTTCCCGATTCCAGATCTGAAAAACAGGGCAGTCGAGGAATCGATTTTCAGTCACAATTCCGGTTCAGTTACCCAAGTTCGGGGCCATTTCCGAGTAACCCATTCTCGCATGGATTCAGTTCTGTAATACGGCAAAAATTCTCTTAATTCTCTGTATGGTCTGCGGTGGTGCTCAGCGGCAGTTTTACACTCTTTTACTACATAAAACAATCGAACGGAAATTCTGAAATTTTGGTCGGTCTCCTTATGCATCCCTCTAAAAAATAAACAATGAAAGTATGTTCGACAACCCACATGCAAAAAATTCTCCATGATTTGCTCTTTCAGATGATTTTAAAAGTTTGACAGAAAATGTTTGGCAACACGTTCATAACGACGTCAAAACTTCAGCGCGCATTTCCAACATAACACCGTAATAGAATTTCGAATGAATCTTTGTTGACATGAATTTTTTCTCATTCAAGAAAACATTCTAGATCTTCTTGGAGAGTTAAATTTTACCAGGCGCATATACGTACATACGCACTCATACTTATTGCTGAGTTACAGTGCGTTTCCGCTGCTGATATGTTACGGGACCCTACACCCATCTCACTATTTTACGGGACCTCAAACCCTACACGGTCTCACTTGCATATGCAGTTTTCGTTTATTCTCTTTTTCGTTCTAGGCTATAATTGATTCTCTGTTTTTAGAAAGCCCCCCCCCTCAAAGGTTTATTGTTGACAACATCACGGCTGCACAAGGAGCTCCTTCAGTTGCCCATGGGTTACTCGTAAAGTTGAGCGTGCCAGAGGAGCAACTCGAAACCCGAAAACTTAGGGGAACACCAGAGGCAAAGCCTAGTTCTCCACCTTTTGGAACGCTTTTTTTCACAGTTGTGAAGCTCCTGTTACGTTCCGTTCCATGAACTAGGTAGAACCTTGAATAGTATAATATAATACAATCAGATAAACTGTCGGAAGGACCGCAGCAAAAAGAGACCTCGACCATTTGATTAAGAAGCGAGAGACGCCGAGATGAAAAGATTTGTAAGGTTAGGGGTGGTTTATTTTCTTAAAAAAGCAATCCAGGGTAATACAATCAATCATCACTTGCTGATAGGTCTTGATTCCTGTTAACGAAAACCTGCATAGATATCCCTTCTACCCTCGGGTTGTGTGATCACATTGAAGTGTGTTACACTGAGCAATTAGACAACCTGGGCACCTGGATTTCTTTCGTTTTAGGAAGAAAAATATACGTGGGTTTCTTTAAAGATTTCCTCAACAAAAGCAAGCAGATC
>JARK01001390.1:548052-566238 GCA_000688135.1 Ancylostoma ceylanicum | reverse complement strand
CCCCCCCCCCCCTCCCGTAAACGTCGCTCCATGAAATCCAGGAACTTAAGAACAATAACCTCTAATTGAGTACCCGCATGACCTCGGAGCTACAAACCGACGGTGTCGACTTTCCTTTCACACCTTTCCCCGGGTGTCTTTCTGATTTTTGGCGTGTACAGCTGTTTAGGGCCAATTATACGCGGCGCGCACACCTGCTGCTCATGCCCCACTGCACTCGCAACTGTGTGTGTTGTGACTCGGTCTGCCAGCCGAGGCCATTTTTGGCCCATCACGAACGTATAATTAGCCAGCGTTGCATAGCTGATCGAAAACAATACTGCACTCAAAGCCGGCCGCTTCCACTCCGCTGCTTCCCGTCGCCGCTGAACGCCGTTCAGATCCAGCCATCCAGACGAAAGCTACATGGCCAATATGCACAGGATGATGCTGGTGGCGGATTTATTACGTCGGCGTCCATCTGCTCATATTAGATGAAATTTGATTGCATTTGTTGATGAACAGAGGTGCTGCTGTCTGTGGCGGAATTATTGGCCACGAGCCACCCCCGTTTTGATTGACCCTCATGTGAAATGACATTGAATGGGTAGGCACAGTGGGTACAGTATCAAGTTGCAAGGAGCAGGCTAGGTACCTCGGGTGTTACCCGTCAAAGGGTGATTGATGAAGGGTATGGTGAGGAAGCACCTAACCTGGATTCATTCATCGTTGCTCACTAGTCAAATACTACCGTATTGCAGACCCATGACATAGGGTTTGAATTTCATGGATTTCTGTTTTTTTTTCACCTCGATTGTATCTGGAGAGCGATATCTTACCTGTACTTCTTGGACATGTCCAAAGGCTGTAAATGAATTTAAAAAACAAAGTAGTATAAAAACCTTGACAAACATCTTAGATTAACTCGTTGCTACTCACTAAAAACTAGTGAATCGACTACAGTGACTAAAAT
Organism: Ancylostoma ceylanicum; assembly: GCA_000688135.1. Classification (NCBI taxonomy): domain Eukaryota; kingdom Metazoa; phylum Nematoda; class Chromadorea; order Rhabditida; family Ancylostomatidae; genus Ancylostoma; species Ancylostoma ceylanicum. The sequence goes on along the minus strand of JARK01001390.1, from coordinate 565,286 downwards.
ATCATTCTTTTCCTAAAATTCATGAAATACCGGATCACTTTCTAGTCTGTTAAAAAAGTACATATACCAAACGAACATTCGCTAGCCTTTCCTAGAGGATACATTCGTCACTGTTACTCCATATTAAGTTGAACACGAGTACCAACATGAAGGCATCTTACAAGCATGTTTCTGAATAGCAGTTGTACTGCAAGCTAGTTCGATACTTCGGAAGAAAGTTGTTAACTAGCTCAGGCTCAACAGTCGAACAAATATAATTAGTTTTCTTTAGAACTTCTAGATTTATTCCATTTATTGGTGCACTTATTAATAGAGTCTTGCTTTTTTTAGAATAGAAATAATTCCTTTAAAAATCATGGAAATAAACTAAAACATTCGCCTAAGTGGTGGTGCAATGAGAGGGCAGAGGTTTTCTAAGAGATACGCAGAAAAATTCAGTTTATCTTATTTTGATCGCCTGGACTCCTAATTAAATAAGTTGTTGTGGTTGTTTAATGCTACATCCAGTGGGGCCAAAAAAGTTTTAGAAAGCAATAAACAACTAATTGCTCACTTACCCTCTGAATACGGCAATATTTCATGCCTCCAACCAAGATCCCTTTTTCATATCCAGAACGCACTACGGATAGACTACATACATTTGCCAAAGCTTGACCAACAGTTAGCGGCGGTCGCATACATCATTGAGATTGCCCGGGGTAAACGTGCTACCACCTCCCAAATTCACCCATCGTCAACGTGGACATTAACACTGGGTAATCTCAACCTGTAATAAACATAATAGGGCACTTTTCGAGCGGATTAAGGGAATCTCAAGGGATGAGGCTCTCCAAACTACGTATCTAGTGCTGTTCTTGAACGTCTAACCGCCATTTCTTTAGCTCAATGAAGCAATAATGTATCGAAAATGTAAACAGAAAAAGGCAAAGCAGAGCTTTTTTTAGAGCAAAACTGCTTTCAGTTCCTCTATTATATTTCAGCCCCTTAAAGCTTGAAGTAGAAGTTTCTATGGCAAAGCCTCTGCCTCTGCCGGTCGAAACATGCTGCTTGATATTCTCAGCGAATGTTTTTTATTGTAATTTTCACTCTTTCATCTCTTTGAAGCAATCCTCCACTGGAGACTTCAGGATGTTAGCGTTATGTTCACATTTTATTTAGTTATTCATTTATTTGACACACTTATAAAGTGTGCCGTTGTACTGGTATTAGTAACAGAAAGTAGCTATTCCAAGTGGTAAAAGAAGGGAAACAGGCAATTTGTGATGAAATTTTCATAGGATCTGGATTCGAAACAACATCGAAACTCAATCCTTAGACAGGATAATGGTAGCTTTGACTCCTAGATATCCAACTGCAATAGGATAATCTCTATATATAAAGTAGAAAGTCTGTGCGTGTGTGTGTGTATGTGTGTGTGTGTGTGTATGTATGTATGTTCCTTATAGAAATCGCGGAGAATTAACCGATCGGGACCAAACTTTGCACACATATACATCTCGGGCCGGCGGAGGTTTTAGGCTACTTTAGGTTATCGATCGACTTATCGATTTATCGATTTTATTGATTTTTCGCAAGTTCCGCTCCAGGGCCGGTGAGGACAGGCCTACTGGGGTTATCCAATACGCTGAACACGAATATGACAACCATTTTGTACCAAGTATTGATTTATCGATCTTATTGATTTTTCGCAATTTTCACCCACGGGTCGTTGGGGACATGTCTACTGGGGTTATCCAATACGCTGAACACGAATATGACAACCATTTTGTACCAGGTATTGATTTATCGATCTTATTGATTTTTCGCAATTTTCACCCACGGGTCGTTGGGGACATGTCTACTGGAGTTATCCAATACGCTGAACACGAATATGACAACCATTTTGTACCAGGTATTGATTTATCGATCTTATTGATTTTTCGCAATTTTCGCCCACGGGTCGTTGGGGACATGTCTACTGGGGTTATCCAATACGCTGAACACGAATATGACAACCATTTTGCACCAAATTATTGATTTATCGATTTTATTGATTTTTCGCAATTTTTGCCTACGGGTCGGTGAGGGCATGCCTATTGGGGTTCTTCAATACGCTGATTACGAATATGACACCCACATTCCACGACTACATAGAATTTTCGATTCTGTCGACTTTTCTGCCTTCACTTAGTGATAATTAAGAACACGTCCACTAGGGTTCTTCAACACACTGAACGTGAATATAGCAAGGATTCCAGAAGAATTAACCTACAAAGCAACTGTTTCTATTTTTTAACAGAGGTGAATGAAAAAGGATTGCTTGGCTGATCATGAAAATGACGACCACTATGAAGGGATCGTTGGATTTAACAGTTGTCGTTATCAGCGTTAAACTGCCGGAAGAAATGAAATACCCGAGCGAAGCCGGGCATACCGTCTAGTAATATAATAATAGGAAATTCCTGGATGCAATTGATCTGGAATAAAAATTCACATTGATTGAAATTAATTCGGATTGCATGGTGTTGTGTCCGAAATCAGTACCAGCGTTTCATTGAGTATATGTGCCCTTTCAGGAATTTTTCGGAGGGAGTGCTAGGGTTGGAGGCTCGCCATATGCACTGTTGCCCTCAGTGACATAATCGCGATGACACGCGGGCTTTATTTCTGATTTTTGGAAACGTGGCATCGAGCTAAATCTATGGACATATATGCCTGCTCAAATCCAGCGTGAAACAGGGCATAGTCTACCCAGGATTTCAGGCCCGATCCAGGCAATACATAATAGCGCAACGCAAAATCTAATCACATGAACTTAGAGCAACGGCTCACTGATTTGCAGAAAAATCCAGTTTGTCCATGGACAATTCTTTCCACCTTATTTGCCATTGGATCACAGCCAATTGACGCCATTTTCGTCGGCCAGGTGTTTCCGGGGGGTGCAGCTCTTGACCTCCGTACGATCCATGCGTTGCCTTCCGCTGCCATGCAGCGTCTACAGTTAGGTCTCTCCTGGCTAGAGCCAATCTCTGGATAAATTTTCCTTTGAATAGTGCTATCCTCGTGTTCCCAAGTGAATATATCTCCCTGTCTATGTGTGTGAGTGGCACAAAGGGAAATCATTTACGTGGCCTTGACAGCGACTGCACTGAACAGATGTGCACTCGCAGAATAGTAAAAACTCGCAGTTTGGTCTGAGTTCGTCGCGATTTCCATGCAAATCTCATTGGCTCCTTTTTCCCCTGCTTTTATCCTGATATCCGTAATAATTACGCGTGAAGCTGCTGCTCCGTGGACTCTGGCCTCTTTGACGCGGAAAGGAAGTGGCGCAGAAAGCTGTTGCCGTCTGCGGGCCTCTGGCAGTTTTACGCATGGTCTGCCGCAGAAAAGTGGTTTAATTTTGATTAGAGCCGCGCGGCTGACTTTGACGGCTACCCCTTTTGCCAGCGCGTATCCTTTTTGGACACATTACCGTCGCTGAGCGAGTGCTTTCGTAAAGTCGTACGCGAATTTCAGCGTCCTTCTGCAAGGCCATTGTTTCAGCAGACAATTAGGCGCTATTGGTGCCGCCGAGGTAAATTTGCCCTTTGAAGGAATTTATTGGGTAATTTTGAGCACCTCACTTGCACACCGCGTAACTTGTCGTTATTATATTTAGCCAATTTTTCTTGTCCAGATTTACCTTCTATGGATTCCATTTGTTGTTTTTGTTATATCCTCGTTTGGAAACAATCTGTAAATAGCTTCAGGAAATCTGCAGATATTCTCCAAACTCCTGAAAAATTCTCGTTTCAACAGAATTCTGGTACTTTCCTGAAGAATTCTTCTTGAATTTTCTGAACTCCCTGTTTCCTCCAGAATAATCACAAATTCTTCTGAAAACGTCACGACCCATGACTTCTTGAGGTGATTTCTCGGATTCTAGTTGAAAGTGAGCAGCTGAGTAACTGCTCTTCATTACCTTTTTGCTCTCTTTCCAGAGCTCTATATTTTTCTGGAAACAGTATGAAGAGATTGCCTACGTTGGGAAAACCCTAAAGTGTCCATATCTGTGGGATATTTCGGGATTTAGATTTGGATTCTTCTTGTACAGATTAGCCCGACTGTCCCCCTAATAAGTGCTCGAGGCTTTAAAAATATTCCCAGATAATCACTTGAAAAAAAAAATAGTTTCTCTCCCATTGTTGTTTGATGTTCTACCTACCTTTGGATGCGGAGGTAAGGAGATTGTAACAAGACAAGCTAAGTGCCTCTATAATGTGCAACATTTGCGCTCGAAGCCGCATGTATGATTGAGGTTACCCAGGGTAAACGCGTCGACAAAACAGAAACTTACCCCTCGTACTCGGGGCACGTTTATCCTGGGTAATCTCAATGATGCATCCAGGCTCCGGACTCAACCATCAGTGCTTAACCTGTCCAATAACCTGCGATTTGATCTACACCGCTCTTATCGATCTCTGATGCTGGATTCCAGCATGTCTAACTTGGTCAAATTCTCTCTCAGAGATTTCCTCTTCCAGAAAATCTCTATATGAAACAGATGAAGGTAACTCGCTAAATATGGCTAGGTTTGAAAGGATAAACAGAGTTTGATTAAATTTAAATAAATGAATAAAGCTTAGTTTGAAGAGATTTTCAAATAAAGCCAAATAGATGAGTAAAGCTTAGTTTAAACAAACTATTAAATGAAGCTAGGTTTATCCAGAGCTACCTGATTTTTCTAAAATCTACTATAGAGGGGTTCAGGTGAGCGAGGGCGAAGGTAACGCAACATATCTTGGCACAGTTTATTTATTTTTTTATTCATGCACTAGTAAGGTGCGCCAATACAACAACAAGCACCATGAGAAGGCCGGAAGTCAGCATATACTACCATGGATCAGCTAAACGCATGGCCAAATGGACAGAACAGATGCCATGGCAATAGGAAAAACTTAGGTGAGCCTTTTGATGCGGTATCACCCATAACACGTTAATCTCTTAAGGCAAATTTGGCCACGATGTACAAATCGGAACCCGCTATTTGGATGGTTTTCTTGTGTGTGAATCCCGACGGTTGTCCAAGTAAGAACACACAAACTTTCTATGAATACGAGATGCTTCGTCGAGTACTCGCCAAGTGGCTCTTACACTTTCTTTCACAAAACCAACAATGTATACGTCGTAGTTCTTCTGATGTTGTCAAGCCATTAATGGAATTTGCTTTGGTGCTTATACAAGAATGTAAGCTTCTTCATCACATTTCTTTCCAATTAATTGCCATTCTTGTTGAACTTACAATAACTTACAAACGAGAAAATGAAGGAGGTTATCATTACGTTCTCGTTTACTATGACCTTTTCATTCGTCTTCCAGTGTCAGGCTTGGCATGTCACTTTGCGATTGTCTTCTATTCCTATTGCCGCATTTCGATATTACCCAGGGTGAACGTGTCAGCACCCCCAGAAATTGCCTCATCGTTAGCGATGGAGTCAGTAGGAATACCCTGGGTAATCCCAACGATGCAACCAAGTTCTGTTACTCTTTCATTCATTTTATTTGTTTCTTTATTCCAACATAGAGGAAAGGGAATGAATTGAGAAACATACCTCAGGCAAAGGTGTTACGGCCATTCTCTTAATGAATTCACTTACCAAATCTCTTGAAGGACTAACCTAAGCCATCGCCCTCGAGGCTTATTTTCTCATCTTCAACTTAATTCACTTTTAATCTTTTCGACTAAATGGGCTCTGGAGGAAATGACCGATGAACGAAAACAGATACAAAAAAACCTGTATCTCCTTTTCGTTCTTTCTACTAGATGGTGAGAAAAGTAGCACGGAAACATCATTCCTTTGAGAAATTTATTCTGAATTTCGTTCTTCTCTCCGTTCTTCGTGATGCTATTCAACTCATCTCTCATTTTATTTTCAATCGACAGAGATGTCAAAAAGACACTTCTTCTCATTTCACCATAGTGATTTGTTCTGTTTTGCTCACGCCAAGCTCCAAGTACTTCCACAAGATTTATCAATTTTCAGAAAAATATTTCCCTCAGATTTCTGCGCCATGTTTAAGGAACCCTTCTTCTCCATCCTATAAGTTTACCTTGTAAATCCTTTAGCGGTATACTTGCAGTTAAAATTCCAAGGATTTTTGCAATTCAGAGGAAAAGCCCTGACAGTGAATGGTAGCATTTGATGCAAAAGAATTTTTCTAGTTTTTGAGATTATCTGGACTGGATAAAATCTGAATCTCCAATACCAATTTCTCTAAACCGACTCGAAATTCGATTATTTGAATCCTGTGGTACGCATCCTTTTTCCATTCTGGATTGTTAGCTGTTTCTCGGATACCTTGATATTCGGCTTATTTGAAGCCGAGAGTTCAGATTTGAAAGCAATAAACACATTATTCAATCACATACCCATGTACCCTACGTGAGTTCATCATAGGGTCGTATGGGTTAAAATGCTTTGTAGCATCCCTATGCAGTCACTATACCCACGATCAAATCCCACATTTGATTGGAAAATCCAATAAATATTCAATCTTGAATGGTGTCGAATATTCGAAGAGGAGGAAGCCTCAAAGTTCATATGGTCCCTCCTGTTGTAGTTTGGGGCTTATTTTTCCCCTGTAGTACTTAATTATTATACAAGAGGATATTATATATTTTTCGAGCAACCGAGTTACCCGGATTTCAAAGGAAAAATGTGTGAATTGTTGTACTTAGCTTTTCGAATGGCTATCTGATCGGATTTCTATTTTTCGACTCATTCGGATCCGATTATTCGTTGCGATTCCAACTCTCATGAGTTATTTGAACCTAAATATGTACAGTAGCCAACATTTCTTCCCAGATGCAGTCGGACTCATGTGACTTGTCAGGATGACTAATGGATCTGTGTTGTACACTCGACGTTCTGTGGCGGTGCAATTAGAGTTCGGCTCAGGTTTTTCCTTGTCCGCGGGGGTTCGAATTCGTCGGGTGGCCGTTGAAATTTGCATAAGAGGCAACAGACGGCCGCTCAGATACCATCTGATGCTCATTTGGCATGCGAGCACACACAGACACCCTTCACTGCCGTGCCTCAACATCCACACTTATCAGCGATTTCCGATTTAATTAATCCCATACATGGCGCGGCTGGTAGTCCCGAGGCTACTTAGTGGCTGGATGTTTTGCTCGCTTCCTTTTCTGGTGTAGCGATTCCAGAACTTTGGTTGGGAGTTCTTTTCAATGCTTATGTCCTCTGGGACTTGTTCTTTCATTTTCTTGGTCTTTGGTTGATCCTTACATGAAATTGGCAATTCATTTATTAGCGGAGCTAATTTATTAAGCCGACCTGTTTGTTTAATTGAGAGTTATTTATTGGTGCGTATTTTCCAGAGCCTTCTGAAGCTAATTAGGCACAGAGGCAGCAAAATTATGCCTACGTTTATAAACAAAAATCAGTAATTTTCGTAATCTACATACGAACCAAATTATGCGTGGGCCATCATACCAATGATCCATTTCATCGAACTTTTTTGAAAGTACCCGTTCCAGCATAGAAGATCCGCTAAGCTCTCACCAGTACGTCTTCGAGGCTTCCTCGATTTTACTACGAATATTTAAATGAGTAAGTACGCACGCCATGCATTTCTAAATTACTACTTCCAAAGTGAAGGACGTACTAGTACGTTCAAGATCTGCTATAGCAGACGATTTTGTATGATCTGTTATTAAAACACTATCCTAAATCTGTAGCGATGCGGAATGCGCTCACCTCAGGTGATGGTATGGAGTTACCCTGGGAAATTAGATCTGCACTGGGAACTTACCTATCTAGCGATAACAAACTTATTGTTGATAGCCTTTCATTCGTCATATGTACACCTTTTTTGGTCTCCTCCCAGTAAACTTTTAACTATCTATTTTTATCCAAATTCATGAGAAAGAGCGCACTGTGAGGCTATAGTGAGCTAGTTCCCTTCAATAAGTTCGTTCATTAGTTTATCTTATAGCCTGGCTATGTCACTTTTCGAAGGGTCAAGCGTAATAGCATTTTCTTGTTAGTTAAGGCATCTGCTTAGCTTGACAACACCTAATGTAGTCCCTGATTATTTGCGCAACTATTTCGTTGCGCGTACAAATGGAGTAAAATACAATAAAGTGCCTTCGAATTTTCCTTAAGACGTACAAATGTAAATAGTTCAAGTGAAAACTGGGAGATGCCTTACACTGACGTACCTACAGAGAACTTAGATTTTAGAGGTCTCTACACGCCAGTACAATCCGACGCTGCGCCGCACTCTGTCCGTCTGCCGCAACCCTTAAGCCACGCTCGCCCTCTCGCTCTCTGCCGCGGTGCGGCTGGTAGTACTGCGTCGTAGAAACCTCGACAGCTGGAATTTTTTATTGAGGAACCTGACTGGTCGAGAGTTCTGCGCACATGATTCATCTCTTGTTTGAACAGGTTAGAACACGAAGCAAGAGCACAAGAGTGAAGACGGTGGCATTATTGAGATGTGTGGATGCGCAGACGGACAGAGTGACGTGGTGCGTGCTTCAATCGCAGGAGTCTTCTCTAGGACAAAATGAGTGTATTTGTGTACATTTATCGTAACATCAATTGAAAATCCCGTAATTATTAAGTTACTCACTTCTAGTATCCCGTTGGATGTGTACGGATCATGCTATCATAAACGGATGCCTACGGGCCATGCTATGCAGAAACAGAGATACCCAGATATTCCTGAAGCACGCTCGAATAAAGACAGTACTGGATTTATCTGCATATTCAGTGCCTGTATTTACCATTGCGATCACCCAGGGTAAACGTGTTGACCCTGTGTTAACGATGGGTGAGTCTGCGAGCGGGTAGGTCAGCACGCTCGGCGCTAGAGTAAAGCATAACCAGAAAGGATGAATATCCTGGTTTTTCCCAGGTTAGCGTGATGAACAGAGCTCGGGTAACACAGTAACTAGTCTGAATGAAGTCAAGGAAAAAACGCCATTAACCGAGGTAATCATGAGTGCATTGCTTGTTTGATCGTGCTAAGGTTGAGTAAAATTGCGTAGATGGCGCTTATTGCTTTCTGCAGAAATTCGTCATGTCACATTCTCCATGAATAGCACACCGAAACACAGTTGGCTGGCGGACTTCATGGAAAAAGCCCGCCGCTTCCATCAGCCGCATTACCTCCACGGGTTCCCCCTTCTGTTCCTAACGAGATAAGGCCAGTCGAGCATCGCGCGACGGGTGGCGACCAGTCGCCGAGCTGCTCGGCCAGCCTCCCCACCAGTGGCGCGTGTAATCCTTCTAATAGGAGAAGATGCATTGCGAGATTACGTGGATACCAAGCGTATACGAAGCAGCCGGCTGCTTCGTATGGATGCGGCTATAAGCGATGGTTGGCTCTCCGTAGCAGAAATCCTCGGCGATGTTCTGAAAATCCTGGAAATGCCGTCGTCGAATTCGATTTCCGCTGCTTATTGGCGGCGACCCTCGAAATATTTTCGCTGCTCTTATGGCCGAAGAAACGAAGTTAGTCGCAACGCTCTGTTTTCGGTCTCTCTAAGACTTCGTCGTACACACCTCAGCCATCTGATTCTTCCTTATTTCTGGAATTTCTGGATCCCTTTCTGGTCCTATAGTACCCAAGCAACACTATTGGCGCTTCCGATGCGATAAAACGAGGCGCATCCCTCGCAGCAACCACCCCGATGAGCCCCTTGATGGATCCAGTAGGTACAGCCAGAAATGCCTGCAATCTGCGTACACCCGTCATGGTCATTCTGTTAATAGTTGACGTTGAACATAATCGCGTTATGTGAACCAGCGTATTCACTGTGTCCACCTCATTACGAAGTGGTTCGCCCCGCCAACCACCCGCAATTACCGCCGGACCCTTTGTGCCGGGGCGAAATTCGGCCCGAAATCCCTCTTCACGTTATTTGACCCGTGTTCCGATTGCGTTCACTTTCATTTGCCGCGTCGAACTCAGTGGAAATGTAAGAATCGCGCGATTCCCAGAATTTTACCTACCTACACTTCCTAGACTTCCTTTTTAATTCTGAAAAATTCACTAAAAATCATCTTACAGTACTAGCTAAATATCTGCCTTATCGCTCCACCATTTATTAGAATTAGTAAATGAATTACAAAAAAAATTACATTTTCATACGGAAATAAACACATAAATTCACTCCTTTTCTGCCACTGTTGAGGTCACTATTGTTGATGATCAAAATAAATAAATAAATAGGTAAATAAATAGTAAATAACTAAATAAAGTTACTGGCCTCCTGAACTCCCATCTACCACCTACTTTTGTATTCCTTTTCAAATACCCACTATCTCTACGGTGTCGGGCAATAATTTCTGCATGACAGGAGACCGTCTATTTGGTCTGCCGCGCCGCACCACTTACGCAGCGCGGCACCCCAGCTGAATGTTGCGGTTGTGTGGCGTTACCGAAATTGGTGTCTTGCTTTTTGTTTTTCAGTGTTTCATTGTATTTTGCTTGTCATCCGGAACAGTAATATCGGCAGCGGCCAGCAACCTGTTCTGTTCCGCCGCGTCGCATTGGTGGTGCGGCGCGACAGGGCAGATAGACGGTATTCCGTTATGTTCATTCGGCACTGTTTTGAAAATTCAAAATTTTAGCAACACAAATCTTTTCTGAAGATCGTAGAAAAAGTTGAATATAATTTTAAAAATTAGAAAATTGTGAAAAAATATTCCCAAGTATGATGGATGCGTTGCCATTCTCGTTCTTCATTTATTGTTTTCCTCTTTGTTTTTCTCTCCCTCTCTCTTTCTCTTACGGTTTACCTCTAAGTTGTTCTCTGGCGAAACTGATGACCTTATACAGAATCTATAAAATACTATCTACACAAACGTTGGTCTTCTATAGTATAAACGGGGCAGTTCACTCTCCTGACCCTCAATCCTGGCTAACAGGGTCATATTTAGCCTATCACATTTATTCTGCCGAGAAGTACGGTGAACTCATTTCAAAAAATCATGTTTAAAAGGAATCACACAAATATACATATTAACATATGCAGCAGAAGACATAAAAATTAGATCAAGGCAGCTGATTAGGGCCGATACCATGCGGCAGCCGTAACTGCAGACAAAGTCACAGACGCACTCTCTAGGCGACCCGACTGTAGAAACCTATTCAAGTGGTTCAATTGGGTCGCAATTTTTTTCTGAACGTTGTGCATGGAATCTAAATTATAATAAAATAGCAAAGGTGCTATGAAAGATATCCCTATAAATGGTTTTGATGTCAGCTAGGTACAGTGGGCGTCGACGGCGGTGGCCTTTCCGCGGTTTCCAAATACACGCAGCGCAACCGCGCCGCTCATGATGGAATCGTCGTCGCAGTGGCGAATCTGGGTTTTCTTGATAGTTGTTTATCGCACTTGATGTTAACTAATAAGAAAACTAACTAACTACCAGGAAGACCACATAGTTTGTTGTCCCGGCGAGGATTCTTGCTCGAGCGGCGCGGTCGCGCCACGTGCTTTTCGAGGCCGCAGAAGTGCCTCTGCAATTGAGACCCGCTGTACTTCATATCCAATACAAAAACCTGTGCCCTTAAGTTTTTTTTTTGCTTCGACCACTCGGATTTTATCCGAATACGTAGTAATGCTACTGTAGAGAAAGATCCCCAATCCAGAATCCTCCCAGTCCCAACATTCCCTCGCCCCAGTCACGAATTCCTGACATGCACTTAGAACCTAAGTGCCAGTCATCCTCAGCAGTAGCCACTAGCCAGTGAAGAGGGGCGCGCGGCTATTAGCGGACATTAAACTGCGCTCCATTCCTATTGTGATCCACTTTACTAATTTCCTAGCGGCCCGCGATAACGTTCTCTCGTTAAGCGAAGCGCGCCTGCGGACCGCTTACTCCCGAAAAGGAGTTTAGCGTCGTGAAGTCAGTAAACAACGTCGTGATCCCTTCAGATGCGTATCGGCGGCTTAGTTGGGAGCTGACCCCGTGATGGATCACCCGTCTGTTGTTGTGCGCCCGGGTCGCGTGCGGGGTGACATTTTTCACCTTCGGGGCTGGTTCCACAACTCGTTGTCTTGCTCCGGAATTCCAATTTATTCGCCGCTTCCCTAATGGACGAAAATGGAAATGTCGTTGTTTCCGGGCGGGTGTTCAAACGACCGCGGATATTTATTGTTGGACTGCCGGGGCGGGGGCGGGCGGCAGATGTGAGACCCCGCGTCCTACAGGCTCGCGCGGCCTTATAGCAAATGCAAAATTCGTCTCTTTCAGGATGCTGATGACACCAGGATGAAATGCCTTTCGCTGAGTGACAGACACGAGGAGGAGACGGGGGCGGTTCCCCGGGCGATCAGCGCCCACCCGGCAAATTGGACCCAGTTTGCAGAAGGATTGTTCCAGATTTGCACTGATGGCTTCCTCTTTGCACATGTACGGGCGCTGATGAGTACGATTTCTTCCGGATTTCCTAGTATCGATCGGAAGTTCTCCAAGCATTTTCCAGGAAATTCAAAATATTTTCACATTTTTCAAAATATTTCCTATCCATTGTCCACGAATTTCGCCTTTGGATGAACTTCCATATCTGACTCTACGAGAAAAAAAAACTGCAAAAATCGATGACATATTCAAGTGGATTTGTTTTTTTTTCACAATTTTCTCTAGTTGATTTTTTCCAGAACATTATTGCTTTCTCTTTTTTTTTCAAAAAAAAAAAAATAGTAAGTATAGTATGAGTTCTGTGAGGTTCTGCTGAATGTCCTTTATATGAGGTTCATGAGGATGACTTGGAAATGATGTTAGGTTTTTTTTTCTTTTCATCCCCCCCCCCCCTCTCCATGTCGACTATTACTCTACTATCGTTGCATTTTCTCTAATCGCTACGTGTATTGCTGCACTTTCAGGCCGCCATTAATTATGATCCTCTATTATTCTGTTCCGCCAATTTGTCGCACTTCTTTGGAGATTCAGAAATTATCCGGAGTTTTTTCCGGGATTGCGATGCACTTCTCTATTCAGTAGTCTTGCGAACAGCGCTTGTGTAATGCTCTTCTATGTCATGTTGATTTGCCGATATTTCTGGTTCCAGAAATTTTCATTAATCAGTATTCTTGGAATTCTTTAGGATAGGAAGGTGTACGCTGACAGCAAAATATATAGCGGTGTAGTACTCCGTTTTGTAGAAGATAATTATGTTGAAACCTTCAGTTTCAGACTGTTAGAAGGTGTATTCAGATATAATGAACTGAAAGAACAATAAGGAAAAGCCATGAGAGTTTCAGCAATAGAATTGTCGAAGGAATCTATCCTGAATTAAGATAGCAATCTTCTGTTCGTGATCCTTTTAAGTAAGATCCAGTGCTCGTGCTTTGGAAAAATTCTTGTCAGCCACCACTTGTCTTTTATGTGCTAGAATTCATCAAACGATAATTACCGTTATTGGTTATGGTATAGTTTTACTGGGTTATGGCTTTACGAGTCCTAGTCCTAACTGTTTTCTATTAGGTTGTGTACAAATAAATTGCGTTTTTTGCGCATCAATTTTTAATCTGTTCTGTTTTCTATGTATTATTCATATAATGTCCATATTGTTGTATATCATTCTGAAGCATATCTGATGATCTTCCGTTTTTTGATTACCGTTTGCTTCCACTCTCACTCTTGGCTCATTTCAGACCGAATGTTCATGATGCCCTCTTTTTAGTGCAGTTTCGGATTTGAAAAAAGTTTCAGGGGCTAAATTTCGTTCAACTACTGCGAAAAAGGTGTGCAGTTATTGCGATGGACCCACTTCTTATCGACATCACGAACCAATCAAGGAAAGGCTTATTCTTGTGTCGCAAAGGCAGCTCCGATGAGATCTAAGGGAGCTTGAGCTTCTGTTCAGCTTTGAATTCATAGGGCACACAATGATTCATCTTCTTCACCTTTTCAAGTTTTTCCCAGCGCTCGGCGACGCTCGACCATGACACTTAAAGTTCTCCCCTAACTCATGAGCACCTTTCGTGGATCCCTCTCCGCCAGTAATTTCAGGCCGTCGTCGTTAATTTCATGGATCCAACCTCGACTCTGTCCATCTTGAATGCTCATGCCTCTCTAATGGAATTTGTGGAACCGGAACTGATTAGTGTGAAATGAAGTGGCATCTTGTCTCCACACTTTCGCAATATTTTCATGCGCCACCGCAGCTTCCTGTTTAAGTTAGAACTCAGGAAGCAAAATAATACGAATTTGTTCCTTGTGATCATCTTGATCATTCGTCTTGAAGTTGGCCAAGAATAAGAATTAGAACAAATGGAGATGAATGAAAGAACGCCCATCAGACAAGCTTTAAAATGATATACAACAGTGTAAACATTGAACGAAAAATACACATAAAGCAGTGGGTTAAAAATTGATGTGCGGAAAACGCAATTTATTTGTACACAACCTAATACTTGGACTATCTTGTTAACTCTTTTATTCTCTCACCCAGTCCTAAAATTGATAGTGTAGACAAATTTTGTGAATATTGTGAAAATACATTATCTGATATGCTGTAGTGGAATTATAAAAATTCAGTGAGTTATGTTAACCTCTAGAGAGAGAATTAGCAATTATTTTTATTCAAGTACACTATGTGGTTGAACTGCTTTCGATCTGTGAATTCCTAGTAAAGGAAGAACGTGCCAAAATGTGGCTCTTTATTCAAAAATTCTGGGCCTGGATGTCTAATACTCTAGTGAATATAAAAAATTATTTTGAAAAATTAGAATACAAATTGCAAACGTCATGCAAATGCCATTATCTGAGCTTCAAACACAGCTCACAGCTAAAGAACTGCTTCGAGGTGTTTTACTACTCTTACTTTTGTTTACCTCTGTACAACTGAGTCGTGCGAGAGACTTTTATTTCTCTTTTCAGTTGATGTAATCCAAGTTATCTATGAAATATGACTCCTAGAGCTGCCTTATTCCAAGTTTTGAGCAGCATCGAATCGAACGCATGGTGCTGGATTACACTTTTATCCACATCTCTGGATAAATTTAGATATATCCTATCTTAGCCGTCAATATATTATATTTTATCCGGAAAGCTCCTCAGAATTCTGTTCTTTACGATTCTCATTTATCTCGACGAAGTTGGATTGTCGAGCTCTAATTCCTTTTGGTTCTTACTGTATTACCATTACCAACCCACTTCAGTGCGCAGTACTTTTTCCTTGAGGAGAAACAGGAAGGTTATTATGCTAATCCAATCATCCGGTGTTCCATTTTCACAAGTTCGCTCCATGTCTCGGTCTCGTACTCTGACCGAACGAAGATTTTAGAGATGGCGAGGATAACATTGAGGAATGAATTCTAGGCTTGATTACCTCTACTGTAATCATTGGATTTTTTTTTGAACTAACACTAATGTCCCGGATCTGAAACTTGAACACTTTGGTGTTCTGGCAAGTCGCCAAAAGATAGCACCTAGGTGGAAAAAGAAAATCTCCGAACTTGTGTTTAGACCTGATGCCTTTCTGTCTTCAGGGACATTTATGTTATGAATTTACTTTGTAATCTAGGGCTAAGGTCGGTCGAAAGCATTTTGCGCCAAAAACTGTACGGAAGGGACAAACATTGCCCTGAAAAAACTCCAGAACTCGGAAGGTAGTTAATAGCAATGTCCAGTCACTTCTGTTCTTGTGATTCCTCCAGCAGTTCTTTCATTCATCAAGGAATCCTTGTTTTGATCCACGATTTTTTGGTCGCTCCGCTACTGAGGGCTCGTTAACATCGTCAAGGGGCTGCTTATCAATGCTGACCCATTTATAGGGTATGCGTTTATGACGGTAGTTAGTAGCATGTTGGGATAAATTTTTAGGGACGTCCAGGAAATGTAATCCAAGGAATGTTTGTCCTGCAATTTGAGTTTATTTTCCAGCATATTTGTTGATGACGTCCTTTCGCTGTTCAAAGGTTTGTAGTTGTTCTGAGAGCTTTTGAACTGCCCTATTATTATATTTCTTGCGGTAAATTCTTACCCAGCTTGGGTTGAAGTGGCTATGCCTTCTTCTTTGAAGTGTTCCAAAGCATTTACATCCATGGCGTTCTTTGAATTAGTTGGATCGCCTGGATAATGAGGGGGAGATCCATGCAAATAGGACTATTTGCCAATGAACTCTCGAAAAGTCGCAGGTCTCTCCACGAAGGTCATCCCTGTGCAGTGTAACTCCTACCAGTTAGCCAACAAGTCGCCATTTCGCATGTTTGCCACCCTCCCCGTCGTCGAGCAGACGGCCACTCATCAGCCAGCGCTCATATCTGCACTTTATATTTAATTATAAAAGACATTGCTTCGTTGAAGGGGCCTTGACAGCAAATGAGGTCGTCCTCCCCCGGCGAGCCGGCCATCAAGTGCATTTTATGTGATTGCTATCAGATGTTCGCCCAGGACGAGAGCGCTCGTGGTTGGTGGCGACCGCCTCCTTCGGCTCTGCCAATTAACCGACTTCCCGGAGAGAACTTCTTTCGGGCTGGGGTCACCATATGCGGTCGTATATCAGTCGGCACGCGTAAGCCACACTCCATGGCTAATCAACTCCGTCAGCACATTACTTAATGAGCCGCAGCAGGTGGATTTCGGATTGGGCTTCCTCACCTCGCCAGAGCTTTGATAATGTCAATTTCTGCTCCCAAGTTATCTAGATGTTATACGGTATCACTTATTATATGTAATATTTATTTTTACATATTTTGTTTGTTTATACAGTAGTAAATTTACACGAGGTTTCACATGATAGTGCGTTGACGAAATACAGCGATCAATAAGCACCCTAACCACTACGTCTTCTTCCTTGTTTACTTCAATGGGATGCCTTCTTGATGTATTTTTCCGCTGTGAACGCGACCGAAGTATAACACTCGGGCCAAGAAAACCCTGACCCCTTCGTTTGCTTCGCCTGTCGATACCCATCTTTTCTTCAGCAACTTCAGCAACTCTCACTGTCAGTGAAGTATGGACGCTACCTAGGAGCGCTTTCAGGAACGGGTACAGCAAGTCTCATTTTAAATTGCATATTGCTCGTCCTCACCTATGCCCCCATCCCCCCCTCCCCCCCCCCGAGAATGGGTCGCCAAATTTTTGAAATTACTTTACAATACAAATAAAAATCTTGTATTAGTGTACTTTTATTTGTTTATTTTTATTATTATTTTTTAAATATTGATTATTTATTGTTTATTGTTAAAATTAATATTTTTATTAATTTTATTTTCCGTCTGGGTCCCCAAAACG
>JARK01001390.1:505743-538876 GCA_000688135.1 Ancylostoma ceylanicum | reverse complement strand
CCCCCCCCCCCCGTGGATCCCGCTGCCGCTGCTGATGCAGGCGTGGTTGTCGTCCCCGTCGAGTCCCCGAGTCCTCATCGGGCTGTGGTGGTCTCGTTATCGACTTCATCTATATTTAATGGATTACTGCATTCAGAAACCCCATTTCGCCGTCGGACCGACAACTATTGTCCCGGGGACGAACATCCCGGCGACGACACGCAAACGTTGTCCGTCAATGCCGTTGCAGACAGCTGGAACGCTTGCTGACAACATCTCCACTTCCCCAGCTGGGACGTGTCATTCCTGCTCTAGTGAATTTCACGAATCACTGGGATCCTGACTTCTGATTTCCGGGTGTTTCGCGAACTTTTCACATTCAAAGCTGGAAATCCGGAAAATCTCAAATCTTCTTAATGCTTTCCACTTTCCATCGTGGATTTCTCGTCTTCATCCGGAAGTGTTTTCTTTTCCCATGCTCTTCGAGAGTCTTCTTGAATCCCCAGAAAGGATTCGTGAGAAAACACTGCTGTTTCCTGTTGAAGAAGCCTGAGCTCATCGTTTTTATGCAGTTTTAGAGGCCATAAAGCGAGGCGCCGGGTAATTACTGACCTTTTCACGCGATGCACCAGCTAAATGCTTTTCATTCTAAATTTCTCTATAAAAGGGCATACTGTTTGAATAGGCTTAATAGCCTGGACAATAGGATTTATTAAGGATCTATTTACGTGGAAGGGCATGTTCATTATCTTGATCTACGCAGCTTTTATATTCAAACACCCCTTTTATACACTTAAGTGCTGTTTTTTTTCCACAGGAGCACATTCTAAGACGTTGTCTAGACACCGAGGGGAGGTACTTCTGTTTTTGACGCCACGCTTCCAGAAACATGGAAAAAATTTGTGGCAGATGGCCTACAGCGATATCATCAACTCACTGGGTTTTCCAATTGTTTGGCCTCTGGGATCCTCGTTTTCCTGACGATCGTAAACCTTACTCACGTATCCTTCAGAATGTTTCTTTCAGTGAAGCTCATGGATGGACGTCTCCATTTTTGAAAGATCACCACCTCTCATCACTCCTTTCGTTTTGTTCCTCCTCTCATCATTCCTCTCGGCCATAAGTTAACGAATGAATTCTCAGATCCTGGTATTGCATTGCTCCATCTGAACTTTGTTTCCAACGCCTAGGCTGAGATTCACGGCACCCTGGACTGGATGCATTATTGGGATTACCCAGGGTAAATATGTTGATGCTTTTGCTAACGATAGGTAAGTTTGTGTTGTGTTAGTACGTCTACCCTAGCTAGTCTCAATGATGCATGCGGCCTTCTAATCGAGCAAACCAGGAAGGACAAAACCTGAGTGGTTTTTCGATGGAAAATGTAATGTTAGGATAAACAAAGTGAAAATTGGGTTTGCTAAACTGAGCCATATGTATTGTTGAGATTACCCAGGGTAGATGTGTTAACACCACACTAATTTACCAATCGTTCATACCTGCGTCGGCACGTTTACCTAGGATAATTTCAATTATGCATCCAGGTCCAGGCTATGGTTATGACTGGTTACTTACATGAATCCCAGCCCTAGCAGCTGGGAATGTGTGAAATGTTCCATCTTCTCAATTACGCGTTTTGTTCCACGTTCGTTTTCGATTTATCGCTTCTGGTTCCGTTGGGACCAAATGAGAGCTGACTAATTCTTTCAGTATTTCAGGAGCCGGTCCGAAGATTCGAGTATTCGCTGAAGAGAAGATCCCACAAACCTTCCTAGGGCCGCATGGACCATTAAGATTACCCGAGGTGAACATGCCAACACCACCGAAATTCCCCAATCGTTAGCACGGACACCACCACGTTTACCCTACGTAATCTCAATGGTGCATCTGGGCCCTAGCCTCCATTCGGAAATTTATTTGTCCATTGTTCTCGAACCATCGTTTCAACTCGCTATATGAATAATTAATCAGGTATATTTCATTCAATGCTCAGGTATACTACTTTCTAGAACTTTGTTTCACTCAAAATTTCTTTTCGCTTATGTGCTGTGCTCTGTGCTGATGTCTTATTTCATTAGAAACATCACTTGCAGTAGGAGTTTTAGCCTTTGTCCGTAAATTTCCGCGGGTCTGAGGTTTCCCTGCATGCTAATCACTTCAATGGTCGTGCGAGGGCCAAAAGGTACAGAGTCCAAGTTTTGAATTTGATTTGATTTTTAACGTGACTATTTAAGTTATTTACTATCAATTCAACACCCTATGAAAGAAATTCGAATGCTGAAAAAGCAGAATGACCTTAGTGTATTCGTCTTAGAACTGATCATGAGTTGTACTTCCCCTTCTTTTCCGAAAAAGCGGAATTTCAACTTATTCGTATTCGAAGCCGAATTCTTATATTCGAATATATCTAATACATTATCCTCGGATTTGGATTCGAACATATCCTTAGTATACCTACTGTGCGCAGCGAAATGATTCAAGAAACCGAATAACGCAGCCATCTTTCATCAGCTGTCATCGGGCGGCTGGATATTGAATCGGAAGCTACGTCAACCAGGAGAAAAAAAAACGAAACGATTTCATGTGAAAACAGCTGATAGCACGGATTAGTCATGCTGCAGCAGGTCCGAAAACTAATTTTAGGAGAAATCCACGCTTGAATTCTTATTTTATTCATTATTTTTTGGTATTTTATTTATTAGTACTTTTTGATTTTTTTTTGCCTCTAATGACTATCGTAGAGTTGTTTTGGTAACATCTATGGCTCGTGAATTCCAAATATGAAGTTTAACACATTCGCGACAGTATGCTTGACCGGCTGACACTCGTGATGCTACGCTTGGGACCACGTGCTCAACCGGTTGGTCACAAACGCATGCTTAAGGGACTGCCCCGTCTCCCACATGGCACACCATGCCGAAAGTGGTAAGGTCGCGAATGTGTTAAGGAAGGATGAAAGTTTTCCTGGATACTATTCCCAGCTAATTACGGTAACATTACTAGTAAAAGTGTTAAAGTTAAAATATTCCAAACGTTGAGAAATAGCTCGACAGTTTGTCCATGGGTTATTTATCTTATTGTTAGCTCTGCAGCTTTCTGCCCTAGGAAATCCTAACTGAGCTACCCTGGGCCTGAACGCCTCCCTAAGATTACCCAGGGTAAACACATTGATGCCCATATGCCCATATGATAAATTTGCGGGGTGTTGAAACGTTTACCCGGGTAATCCTAAGTGTGCATGGTGCCCGTAGACCCCCTCAGTTATTTGAGTTTTGCAGTTTTCTACTGTAATGAACTCTACTCGAGCTACCCTGGGCCTGAACGTCTCCCTAAGATTACCCAGGGTAAACACGTTGATGCCCACATGCTCATATGGGTAAATTTTCGGGGTGTTGAAACGTTTACCCGGGTAATCCTAAGTGTGCATGGTGCCCGTAGACCCCCTCAGTTATTTGAGTTTTGCAGTTTTCTACTGTAATGAACTCTACTCGAGCTACCCTGGGCCTGAACGTCTCCCTAAGATTACCCAGGGTAAACACGTTGATGCCCACATGCTCATATGGGTAAATTTTCGGGGTGTTGAAACTTTTACCCGGGTAATCCTAAGTGTGCATGGTGCTTTTCTACTGTAATGAACTCTACTCGAGCTACCCTGGGCCTGAACGCCTCACTGAATCCAGGGTGAACATGTTCATGCCCGTGTTACCTATGGGTAAGTTGGCGGGATGTTAACACTTTTACCATGGGTTACTCCTCTGATGCTGCCCCTTCACATTTCCAGCTGTAAAAAATCTCAATTTCTGGATTCGGAATACTTCGTCATCCAGTCAGGCCACTGTAAAATGACCCAGTGCTTTTTTTCTGGTTTTGTTTATATTAAGTTTCCTGACATTGTGAAACTCGCCCATCATAAGGTACAGTATGACGAATTACGATTGGATTTCGCACGCAACCACTACAGTATGCAAAATTTTGGTGGAGCAGAGGAATACGCATACATTTTTGCTAGTTTATAAAGAGAAATTAGGGATATAAAGCTTAGAATTAGTGTAGTTTCCGAGGAACATGAAAAACAGAGATGAATAGTATTTCCTCATGCTCTGGAGAAATGGCCGTGCCCTATTTGCTCCTTAAAAACCCTGGATGGGCTGTTCTGCTCCAGATGTTTGCTCTGCATGCTGCATCTGCTTCATTTTTTTCCTCTTCTTAATAGCTGTTCCTCCCTTTGGCGCTGCTTTTTCTTCTTCACTTTTATGACTTGCAGGCAAAGTACACACGAGGCTTTAGTCCTCTCCTTCAATGTCGCTGGGGCTCGATTCAACTGTTGGCCTTCTTTATCCTTGTTTGGTATATATCTCGGGACGCAATTGTTGTTCGAGCCTTTCTTGGTGTCCCTTTTTGGGTGTAGCTCGGTCTGTGAGTGGACGAACGGTCTATAGTACTAAAAACCCCCCTCAGTTCCCTTTCACTGCGCCGCAGCAGCACTTTCCGGGGCGGTTCGCCTGCTCCGCGGGCCCATATTCCTCCTCCTCCTCTGAAGAAACTCATTTCGGTAGGCCGACGTCGCTCATAAACCCGTTGTTTTATCTGCGCTAAGGCGTTCGCCGGCCGTCGAGCAGCTCGTCCGCCGGCGTGTCAGCTGTCCCGGGCGATGAGTCAGAGCTGCTCGTCTAAGTATTGTTACAGCATTCCGCTGCACTATACTTATGCAGTGGGCAGTGCCCGACGGCAGCTGAATGACGAAGATCTCCATAGTTCGTGATGCAGTCGCTGCTCATCGCACCCAGTTCCAGCCACTGGTCGCCGCCCAATCGCTGCGATTGATTAACGACCGCAAATTTTAGCCGGCCGTTATCTAATTCCATTCACAGATTCCATTCGTTTCCCGCCACAGTGCTTTCGCGGATTTCAAGGTTGTCCGCGAGGGCCGCGACTGATCCCGTCGGCCACGCTGCACGCCCTTTACTCGCCTGTTCGTTGAACTGCAACTGTGGAATTTTCCTTGCTTGTGGATAGCAATTGTTCCTTTAACGGTTCGTGCGGATTTGCTGCGCCAGTGGAACACGAATTACCTCTAAAACCAACGCTGAGCCCATTAGTTCCGCATTAGTGCCGCTTCTTCTTCCGATGTCCATTTAATCTCTTTATCAGGATCCGCGACTTGCTTCTTTAATCCCTATTTTTGGCTACCGAATTCGGAAACCGTGTCTCTACAGCAGCTCAATTTTCTTAATTTAATTTTCTGAAGTTTATCCTGGTGGACAGTGTACATTTTCTCAACATTTAATTTCCTTTTTATCCTGTGCAATTTTCTATCCTGTTTTCCGTATCTGATAGAATTCTGTCGTTTTGCAGTCTTTCTATCTGAGTAAGGCTAGGGGTAGGGATCAGGTTCAGGGCATAGATGCATCCTTAGAGTTACCCAAGATAAAATTACTGGCGCCTGTGTTAAAAGTGGGCAAACTTGTGCGGTATCACCACGTTCACCCTGAGTAAAGCTTGTGCAGGGTTAGCGTGCAACTATTACCTAGAGTAAACGTGTTAACACTGCGCACATTTACGCACTGCTAACATGGGTGTCAACATATTTACCCTGGGCAACCTCAACCATGCATCCAGGCAAAGGTATTACCACGTTTACCCTGGGTACGTAATCTCAACAATGCATGCTGCCCCAGAGTGCCTTCTCAAATTGTTTGTGGTCATCGAACCACGGCGCATTTTCTAAATTAAAAATCAAAAAAAATTATCTTCAAGGTTAAAATATGTCGTGCGAATAAGCACTTAGTATTACACTTGTAATATTTTTAAAAGGCTAGCATTTGAAGGATAAAATGGATCCCTTCCTGGTGGTAAAGATGAAGACGGTTACCTAAAAAATCAAGGAGAAAACGGATGTTGACTAGCTCACATTGCTACTTTTTTGTGCGCATTTTTCGGAGTAAAAATCAAGGAATCCGAAAGAGGAAACTTTGAGCATCAATTACTAGCAGCAGTAGCGGGAGCAAATCCTTGAATTTCTTAGCTTTAACGTCCTATACATTCACCATTTTCATTCTACTCAGTAACTGATCATCTGGCGATCATGGAAAGAAGAAAATGTCCTTTCAAACATTTAATCTGAATCTTTTCTAATGGAAACTTTTAGAATTACTAGGAACTAAAGTGGTTTGGAACTGTGTTCCGAGAGTTCTTACGCCAACTACTATGAACGAAACCTGTAGTTTTTTAACTTTTTCTAAAGAGTTTTTTTGCGGGAAATGCCAGATGTTTTCAACAACAGAGCTTCGCATTTTGTTTGCTTCGGCTTCCACAACGTGATAATTCCACTCCACCAAACTCATTGACGGGTTATCTACGGCGCAATCTTTGAACAGAGCAACTTGTAGATTCGCATGAATATTTGAGATGTGGCCGAAAGGTTTTGAGTTTCATGTCTGAATCTGGCCGAAAACTAATGATTCTCATACCTTTTTACTCCGAATTACGGAAGAACCTTCCTTATTAATTTATTCATTCTTATGTACAGGCGCACTAGAGAGGAGAAAAAAACAAAAAAAATATATAAAGGCTTGATCCTTGAAGATAGGAAGTGGTATAGCGAAAGGACTTGTTTCTGGACTCCTGTCACTTTGATTATGTTATCCCGGAAACCGTTAAGATATCGTTGAACAGTATCACTTGTTTTATGCCACACCAGGTTGTTATGGTGGAACTTTATTGACCAGTTCAAAAAACTGTTCATCGAGTTCAAAAAATGCCCAGGTTCAAGGATGAACGAACATGGAAATCGTTAAGATATCTACTAGCACGTGAACAGGCTACAAGATATGACATCAAAACTATTACATATCTACTCCCATGCTTGATGTTTTTCCATACGCTAATCCATGAACTATCGAGGATCGGGCACTGTCGCTTTCGTTTTCCAATTAGAAAACACACATTCCTCTGGGAATATGTATTTTGGTGTTCGAAAATATGTAGCGTTCATAGTCCAAGGCGCAACAGACCTTTCTGGAATTGTTTACCCTTTCGTGGATAACGAAATTTCCCTTTCCTGTGGCGATGGAAACGCTTACTTCATCTAATAACATCTTAAAAAATCCACAATAAACTCCACAACTTCTCAACCATATGTTCCAGCAATAGATCTCGTTTTTCTTTACATCCCTATTTTTCCATGCCTCTCTTTCATTCTTTGTGTCAACACACAAACATGAATACTTTTCTGGAACTGCCACTTTACCAGTTTTGAGGCGAAGGAAGCAGGGCTGGATGGGCAGGAGGGGTGGTTGCTTTTAGCCCTGGAACCGCATTCATCATCTAAATTACCCTCTCTTTGAGATTACCCAGGGTAAACGCGTTAACACCTCAGAAAATTATCCATCTTCAACAGGGGTGTCTACATTTTCACCCTGGGTAATCTCAACAGTGCGTCCAGGCCCTGTAATATATGTGTGGTTTGACAGAAGAGGTGATAAACGGGCTTATCCACCTCAGAGACTCCATGACTCCTTTGTTACCTTTAGTTCAAGCCATTGAAAACTATTCATTCATTCATTCATTCATTCATTCATTCATTCATTCATTCATTCATTCATCCATTCATTCATTCACTCATCCATTCATTCATCCTTCAACCCATTCATTCATTCATTCATTCATTCATTCATTCATTCATTCATTCATTCATTCATTCATTCATTCAAGTTCATTCATTCATTCATTCATTCATTCATTCATTCATTCATTCATTCATTCATTCACGCATTCATTCATTCACATTCATTCATTCATTCATTCATTCATTCATTCATTCATTCATTCATTCATTCATTCATTCATTCATTCATTCGTCTCATTCATTCATTCATTCATTCATTCATTCATTCATTCATTCATTCATTCATTCATTCATCCGTTCATTATTCATTCATTCATTCATTCATTCATTCATTCATTCATTCATTCATTCATTCATTCATTCATTCATTCATTCCAATTCATTCATTCATTCATTCATTCATTCATTCATTCATTCATTCATTCATTCATTCATTCATTCATTCATCCACAATTCATTCATTCATTCATTCATTCATTCATTCATTCATTCATTCATTCATTCATTCATTCATTCATTCATCCTTCAACCCATTCATTCATTCATTCATTCATTCATTCATTCATTCATTCATTCATTCATTCATTCATTCATTCAACCCATTCATTCATTCATTCATTCATTCATTCATTCATTCATTCATTCATTCATTCATTCATTCATTCAAGTTCATTCATTCATTCATTCATTCATTCATTCATTCATTCATTCATTCATTCATTCACGCATTCATTCATTCACATTCATTCATTCATTCATTCATTCATTCATTCATTCATTCATTCATTCATTCATTCATTCATTCATTCATTCATTCATTCATTCATTCATTCATTCATTCATTCATTCATTCATTCATTCATTCATTCACGCATTCATTCATTCACATTCATTCATTCATTCATTCATTCATTCATTCATTCATTCATTCATTCATTCATTCATTCATTCATTCATTCGTCTCATTCATTCATTCATTCATTCATTCATTCATTCATTCATTCATTCATTATTCATTCATTCATTCATTCATTCATTCATTCATTCATTCATTCATTCATTCATTCATTCATTCATTCATTCGTCTCATTCATTCATTCATTCATTCATTCATTCATTCATTCATTCATTCATTCATTCATTCATCCGTTCATTATTCATTCATTCATTCATTCATTCATTCATTCATTCATTCATTCATTCATTCATTCATTCATTCATTCATTCCAATTCATTCATTCATTCATTCATTCATTCATTCATTCATTCATTCATTCATTCATTCATTCATTCATTCATCCATTCATTCATTCATTCATTCATTCATTCATTCATTCATTCATTCATTCATTCATTCATTCATTCATTCATTCACTATAGCAGACACAAATTATTATAGTGAGCTCAGCTCCCAAAATGTCAATTGTAAAATAATTTTCTGGAAATTTCGTGGGTACCTTGCAGTTCTATGTCCAGAAAAACCTTGAGGATCCTGGAAAAAGGATCCCTGGCAGGGCGCCTTTAGATGTACACATTTCAAATTTTTGAAAGTCCTTCGTTTGTTCGGAATGAATGAATGAATGGAATGAATGAATGAATGAATGAATGAATGAATGAATGAATGAATGAATGAATGGATGGATGAATGAATGGATGAATGAATGAATGAATGAATGAATGAATGAATGAATGAATGAATGAATGAATGAATGAATGAATGAGTGAATAAATGAATGAATGAATGAATGAATGAATGAATGAATGAATGGATGAATGAATGAATGAATGAATGAATGAATGAATGAATGAATGAATGAATGAATGAATGAATGAATGAATTTCGTAGCGTGAGAAACAGTGCAGGATTAAACGCACAAAACTTCTGCAGTGTAATTTAACAGATTAGGGTGGAAAAAATTCTGGATCAATGTCCACGAATATACATATAGTGTAGTAATAAATATAATTGGAATATGATATACAACATTTCGTAATAAATAAAAGTGGTGGGAGTGAAAAAGATGAAAAAGTAATCAAATAATAATACACGAATACTGATTTAAGTGTTAAGTGGAGTAATGTGAATGAATGTAGGATATTATTTTTCATCTCAGAGCTTGGATGCAACATTGAGATTACCCTGGGTAAGCGTGTCGAATACTGTGCAAACTAATGCCTGTGCCAACGATGGGTAAACTTTTCTAGTGCCAACACTTTTACCCTAGGTAACCTCAATGACACATGCGGCTCTATGAGAAAAGGAACTTTTCTCCTCTTGTACTCTTCCCTTTTGAACGGCTATGGCTGCAGCTAACATCAATGGCTGTCATTTTTCTCTTTTTCTTCCATTCCTCCTAATCCTTTGCCCTGATGCTTTCGGGAGGCACTTAATTCGAAGCCATTTAATCCCAGCCTAACGTTTTGCTGGGCAGTTGCAGTCGCACGCGCGCGCGGCGACAATACTTTCTGGCTGGCGGGGCGTCAGCTGCGCTGTTTAGCGGTGCACTTTCTGCAACGGTCGTACATTTCTTTCTGGAATGAAGGTCGTTATTACGGGCGGAAAAAACTTGTCGGCCACGAGGGAATGCAGCTGGTGGAGCTGGCAGCGGTGGTGCAACTCGTACAGCTCCAAATATGGCATACTTGCAGTGTATCTTGTTTTTGGGGGGATTTTTACAGTACACCTGTCAATTCAGTGAACATATCTCTCTCCGAGGCGAGAACGCTCCTTTCCGGGTGATATTTCAATTTCACGGGGGTGACGAGTGCCGCCGCGAAGGGAATGTGGCGCGGCGCGGAACCGGTTCGGGTCCGCGCTCCTTACCATGCACGCGGCGCAGCCCTCCCCCTTACCACTCTCGTACTTCTCCGACTTGACGCTGACTCACCGCCTTCAGCAAATTATCGTCCATTTAGCGCACATTCATTGACCAGTTCGTAGTATTACTCATAAAAAACTGTTTTCAACCCCCTTTTCCAGCCCGCGGCCCTGTCCGGGGGCGGACTGGCCCGCCCCCGGACAAGGCCGCGACAGTGGACCGCGCGCTGGCATGCATGTCGTGCCGTGTCCCAGCAATTTCCATTTTCTCACGCAATAATCACTCGTTTTTCGCATAGTTTCTATTAAGCGCGGCTCGTTGTTTACTTTAGCCTCAGCCAGCCATACACCCACACCCGCGAGCCATGAGGAGAATCGTTCCGCAGAATGTTTATCCCGCGGTCGTTAGTATAAACTATGCAGTATACCGCGGGCCGGTGACGATGTTCATTTGCTGGCCAGCCCGCGTTTTTGTGTGGCCGCTGGCGTCGCTAATTAACGTGGTCCTCCTTGGCGTATTATTGGCTCACTTTATATTGGATCCCACCCCGCCCCCCGTCATCGTTGTCCAATATTACTTTTCCCCGCTGGTTTTGTTTTTTTTTGTACCCGGGTGGGACGGGGCGGGGGGGGGGAATTAGGGCGTTTATGGAATGGTACGAGGACAGCTGCTCCAACAACCGGCTTTGCTGGTGGCCGTATCGCTACAGATCAGTTTACAGTGCGTCCAAAAACAGTAAAATGGCTTTGTTAGGCTTTTCCCGGCGGATCCAGAAAAGTCCAGCGGAATATTGTCGTACTATCGACTTTTTGAAGAAATTTCCTGAAATTTTTCTCTGTTTGCATGTGAAATTCTCACGACTCTCAGTTCTTCTTCCTCAACGTGAACGTCGAAATCCAAGAATTTCTCCG
The DNA here is from genome assembly GCA_000688135.1 of Ancylostoma ceylanicum. Lineage (NCBI taxonomy): Eukaryota > Metazoa > Nematoda > Chromadorea > Rhabditida > Ancylostomatidae > Ancylostoma > Ancylostoma ceylanicum. The sequence continues at coordinate 527,540 of JARK01001390.1, read as the reverse complement.
CATCAAACCTTCAAATGTTTACTTTAAATAGCATTAGAGACTCTCTCTGTCAAATTTCCTGACGAAATTCCAATCTGCTCTTCGTTTTCTGTCATTTTTTAACAAACATTCCAGCATTACGCGTCCTGTTGTCGTTTTTCCATTAATCAAATAGCGTTGGAATCTTCCGCCGACTTCATATCGTAGGAAATTGCACGTTTAGCAAAGTTTGTACATAAATATACAGTTTTGCTTGCAGTTCTATTTGGCTCTATTTACTGCTTCGTTTTATTCTAATAGCTTTGAGAGACCAAATGCTCTTTTATTTTCACCAGCCTTGAACAGATTTTGGCGAAAAATTGAGATGTAAGAGTCAGTGATTCGTTCTCAAATGCCATACCTGGATTTGGAATTCTGAAATTCTCCTGAGGGTAAAAATGACTCCCACACCTGACAATAGGAGGTTTACCTTGCATGAAACCAACTCATATTGCAGTAGTGACCGAAAAGATGTGGTCAGCAGGCATCGCCTTGTAGTAGGATTCATGTGTACTTTCCTGAAGAGTTTAGGCCACTCATCCAGAATATACGAGTTTTAAGAGCAAAATTTGATGCATCCTGGTGTCTTTGCTGTTACTTGCCATTGAATAGGACGTCCAGATAAAGGTATCCCAATTTTTTGCGCGGAAAACTCGTACAAACTTCCTATGAGTAATAGTGAATTTCGTCTCTATAGATTTGACCGGGCCGATCCATGCCATCAAATCATTTTGCTTTGTTCAAAAAAAAACATTTTTTAAACATACGTGCCTTTGATCTTGTCTTGCTGAGGCCGCATGCCATCATTGAGATTGCCCGGAGTAAACGTGTCATTATCACACAAATTTATCTATCGTTAACACTAGCGACAACGTGTTTACCCTGGGTAATTTTGATTATGCACTCTGGCCCTTGTCGCGACGGTACCGTCGATGCTAACTATCGTAACTACGTATCCTCTACTATCTCCTGGATCGACTCGACTGGATCATTGAAACGTCAAATGAGCAAAACCACCATGGTTAGGGTTATGGGTTATTCCGCAGATCGCGTAATGATAGGAGGACGTGCGAAATGGCTCGCTAGCCTGGTTTCGCTCGGATGCGTTCATGAATCCTGGGCCTAGATATAGGTGAAGAATCATTGGCTCTCTAACCGTATTCTCCTATATGGTGGACGTGAGCCAACCATACAGTATCTGTGCAGTACTTGCATCGACTTTCTACAGCTGGTTACTATCCAGCACCCAAAATTTCTGGGAAAAGCATCCGAGAAAATTGAATTCATCCCGCCATCCAAGTATGGACGAGCTCCCTGCACAAAATTTAGTGTAATTCGCTGCGCCTTTTCTCCACTTCCTGGTGGTTGGGCCAATGAATTGTGAAGAATGCACTGATTTTCCACAGGCGCTCGTCCATCCTAGGTTCGGGGGTAGAGTCAATGTTTCTGGGAACATCCAGCCATCCCATGCCATTGCCGGTTTGAATTTGAAGCCTTTTTTACCCTTACCTGGGGCGGCATGCATCACAGGGATTACCCGGGGTAAATGTGCCAACGCCATAGGAACTTACCCATCACTGATACGGTCGCCAGTGTGTTTACCCTGGGTAATCTCAGTTATGCATCCAGGCCCGGGATCCGTACCAAAACCTATTTACCATTGTGAGTGTAACCACTCTCTGCAAGAAGTAAGTCATGATGAACGGAAATATTTGCAAGTATAAGAACATGTTTTGGTCCAACATGCATCATTGAATTACCTAGGGTAAAGTTGTTAACTCACATGCAGACGATGGGTGAATTTGGGGATGTGAAAACGTTTACCCTGGGTAATCTCAGCGGTGCATGCCGCATCTGACTGTTTCTTAGTGCTTCAGACGAGATCGCTAACGCTTGGCAATGGTGTATTTTACTTTCCATGCATGTAGTTATCCAAAAAAAGGACCTCTTCCGGCTAATCCCCCGGTCGCCCTCGTGACAACGCCCACATCTGTTGCGGGATTGGCCGATTGGCTTAGGCTAAGCTGTTCCAGCAATTTTTCCATGGCTTGTCCATTATTGCTTATTTTTCTGCCTGCAATATCGTCGCTCATTTGCGTGGCTGACAGCATCCGAGAAATTTGAAATTCAAGCAGCCCGGCCTCTAACAGCAGCAGCTATCCCCCATTTGAATGCGACATATTATGGTAGGCAGAGTTTCAGCCGGAGCAGCCCTTTGCACTCGTTTTTTAGGGCTTCGTTTCTGTTTTCCACCGCGTTTCCAGGGGAGCTTCGGGAAGCGGATTACAAGTCGAGCAGGCAGGGCACGCACGGCTTTGTCTACAGGTTTTTCCAGAGGGTTTTAGTGTCCTTAACTAAACAACGGTAGCTTCTGGAAAGATAAAAACTTAATAAACTTTGCTGGAAATTTTCCAGAACTTTTCCGGATATCGATTTCCCTATTTACCGTAGTGTTCCACGAAAAACTAGACGTGAAGACGCACAAGAACCAGAAATGTCACATTAGTTTTCCATAACATTCGTTAAAATGGATGTGACAGTGATGGCATGATGGATAGCAATTTGTAAATATGGTGGGAAAAAATGTCCAGTAGCTGAAAATTTTGGTAATTATCGATCCAGCCAGATCTTTGCTGAGGTAAGGATAACCAAATCGGGAATTCACGTCTCTTTTTCTGACTTTTCCCACATATCTTGACATTGAGTTCCTCCGGCGACTTGGTAGTTCAGGAGAACTTCTAAGAAATCCTGGAAAAAACAACTATATTGGAGCTATATATCATTAAAATTAGTATTTTTATAAATTTTATTTTTCGTCTGGGTCCCGAAAACGGCGGAGATCCCAATTTTTCCTGCGTCCGCCACTGGAGGATAGGTATCCTTTTTCCAGGATTGTCATGGTTACTCTGGACATAGAACTGGGAAAAATCCATGAAATTCCCTGAAAATCATTTTAAAATCCAAATTTTGGGAATTGAGCTCACCAGTTCTCATACGAGTACAATGAGATAAATACATAATTAAATTCTCTTTTTTCTACCAGAATCGACTGCAGGCTGCTGATCTTTTTCCCTGTTTTTTTTCCTCTGGATCTTAACTTCTATTTTTTCGAAATGGCCCCGAAACACAGTCGTCCATCATCAGAGTACTTCATTTCCACTTTTGTTTTCTTCCAGAATCCTGACATTGCATCATTCTCTTCTCTCAACGACTTCCGTTCCCAACTATTCTTTCACTTCCGATATCGCTGCTTGTCCTCCACTTTGTCTCGTCTCACAGTTTCTTTTCCATATTTATGCGAATCCAAAGAAAAAGTCCAGGAATCTCCTCATTTTCCCATCCAAGGATCTCTCATATAGAGCTTCCGAGCAGCTAATTAGATTAGATTTTCCTTTTTCCGGGTGCAAAAACTCGAGAACGTACTCGAACGACCGGTTCAGTGGCAGATTGTGGAATTTACCCTTGAAATACGTGTTTGTTGCTTGGTTGCGACGAAGTAGCCTGTTTCACTCGTTCCGAGAACTATTTGTTTCCGGTTGAGGGGGAGGGGGATATTGTGTAGATGTCTTGGGAGTCTTTGGCTTCTGAAGTGATCTACACTTGTAAGCTTATGGTGAAGTGTGGAAAGGTCTCGAGTTTTGGTTTTCTTGTTTACAACCATCGAGATTTTTTAAAAAATTTTGTTTTATTTATTTATCCGTTCATTCGAATACACGGGGGTGCTCAAATCCAAGTGATGAAATGTATAGAAATACGGAGACATGACCAACTACAAAAAAAATTCTAGACTGTAGAAAAAGAATGCTGCTTGCCTAAACTGTGCCTAGGTGCATTACACAGCGTGAACGTGTTGGCGCCAGCATTAACGGTGGGTAGTACTAGGGGTTGTTGACCCGTTCACCCTGGGTAATCTCAACAATGCATGCGGGCCCTGGACGACCCACCTAAGAGGATTTCCCACCTAAAAGTATTTAGCTATTCCGAGCTACTGTTTTGGATCAAGACCGGCGAGTAATACCAGGTGGACCCGATGGGAGATTTCCCTGGGTAAAGGTGTTGATGCCCAGCAAATTTACTCGTTATAATAATAATGCCCGTCAACAATTTTACCCTGGGTTATCCTAATGATGAATCCAGGCTCAGGAGCCTTTAGTAATCCCGTCCGTACTGAGTGGAATGGCTAAGTTCCATATGAATTTTAATGATTAGTTTTCTCGATCCCGTCTTTATTCGGCCAAAATTCAGTGAAAATTATTACTTTTTACTACGAAGGAGGGTACTCGTGTTTTTCGTTCAAAAAGTTGGTGTGGAATATTTCCAAGACTTCCGAATCACCCGAGGGCTGAATTCCTCTGAGAGCATAGAATCTGGATCCCGGTACGGCTATTGTCCAGGAACTGCTCTACCAGGAAATAGTCGTTAAAATTATCTTCAACGAAATGTTCCACCAGATTTAATTGGGAATATCGACGCTGATTTGTGCTTACAATTAGTTGAATTTCAGTATGAATAGGCGTGGATAGAACATCTTTTTTTCGGTAAAACAGTTCCTACAAACCACATTTTGGACAAATCGGGTTAGGATTAATGAAATAATGCAAACCGATCATTGTTAGCATGATAGGTTACATCGTAGACGGTATTGAGAGATGCTAGGAGACACAGACCTTCAATGTTGGTTTTTTACCCTGGTTTTCCTGGTTATACGTTCATGAATCCCAGCCCCGGAATCCAATCTCATTCTTTGTTTCCAATCTGCTTACAATCCCTTGGCCCATCCCATATCCACAAGACCCCCCTACATCCCCGGCGTATCCCATTTCGCAGCGGCCGTCCAGCAGAAATCGAGCGTGTCAGGATGTTTTGTGTTGGGCACCGGTTGCGCAACGATGTCACGGCATCTGCACAGTGGCCACGGCTTCACGGGTGCATTCTTTGCCCCACCGCAGTCATTAGGACGTCGCTAACTAATTGCTCGAATAGAGTCATTTCTTCGCTCCATTATGTCTTCGCAGCCTCTGGGAGTCGTTTCGCAGATGGTGTAGGCCATTTCTCAGTGTAAAATGTTCTGCACGATAGGGCTATTTCTCAAGTGTTTTGTAAAAATGGCTAAGAGACGTTTCAGTACGACGCAGCTGTTCTCCTTTCTGTTATTATCCTGAGCGACTACTTCCTGACTGTTTTGCATGTTCATGCATTTAGTTTGCATATTCTCATAATCATACATAGAAATTGAAGCAAAATTGATGGAGAAATAGAGATTAAAAATGATTAAATAAATGTCCGATTATATTTGCAGAAATGGAACATATGAGTTCACTAGAATGCCAGAGAGCACTAATACTATTGAAGGGCAGCTAAAAGAAAATGGGAAGATCACTTCATGGTTTTAATGTGTGGGGAAAATTCTGGAAAGGGGTTAAAAAAGAGGCATTTACTGTGAATCCTGCCGTCAAGCTGTTAACTAACCTCAATCACAGCAGTTAACTAAAACTCCAGGGACCGCATCTTTGAGCGAAAATATTTTAGGGCAAAATTTGACCATGATGGACAAAATGGAGTCCATCTCCAGGCAGCAATCAGAACGGTGTAGATCAAATTGAACCATTCACACGATATTCAGCAGCCACATGCATCATTGAGATAACACACGGTAAGCGTGTTAACACACCCCAAGTTATCCATTGTTAACACGAGCGTCCGCACGTTTACCTTGGGTAATCTCTATGATGCATCCAGGCCCAGGTAGTAATCACCCTAAGTATTGAATAAAGTATAGGAACAGATCTTTGCATAAGTATTCGAAATCACATAAGACTAAAAAACACCGATTGTTCGAGAAAAAGGAACGCTATCATCTTCGTTACCCCTCCACCAGGACTTGGGCACATCACTGAGGTTACCCAGGGTAAACTGTTGACACTCGTGGTAACTGTGGGTAAGGTCGTGTGGTGTGAACACATTTATCCCTATTAATTTCATTGATGAAAATGGCCCCAGGGATGTGAGACTTTCTTTCCTTTAAATGCTCCAATTTTCGACCTATTTTAGTTAGAATATCTATCTGAATTTTTTTGTGCCGCATGCACAAAGGATTACCCAGGGTATGTGTGTGAACACCACCCAATTGATCTGTCGTTAATGCAGGCGTCAACATATCTACTCTGGGTAATCTCGATAAACCTCATTGAATTTTACCATCGTTGACACGGGTCTCAACACATCTACATCTGTAGCCTGGGTAATTTTGATGGTGCATCTAATCCCTGTTTTACTATGTTATTTCGTGCGAAATACGTATAGTAGTATAGTAGCCAAGAGCAAATTTGCCGGAAAATGGTAACAGCGACAATCATTGCACCGGCGAATTTCCGGGAAAACCTATTTAAGCCTTTTCAAGCCTATTTACCCTTATATGGATGAAGCAACCGAATGGGCGAATAGATGAGATTCTTTCACAGCTTTTTAAATAGTCTTTTCAAAGTAATCATTGATAATTAATAATAATCATTAACTTTATTAAAGCTATACTAACCTAATTTTTTTTAAAATACCAGCTTAACTTTTTTTCAACTCACTACATGATATGGTAAATTTCAGCAGCAGCACGACTTTTTTCATTGAATCCTGACCAGAACATTTTTCTGCTAAAACATTTTGCGGATCCATAAGTGCAACACAAGCTTCCCTCCTACTTCCTCCTTGTGGTTGGGTACACTTCCACCTCCACCAATGGCTTGCCCTCTTTCCCACATTCACGGGTACTTATCCCATTTAGTATCCCTCTTTGACATTCGCACCTTTCCATTATACAGTAATTCACACCAATTACTCACTTCTTTTGTTAGCAGGCACCTCTGGTCGCCTCTCGCCGAACATTAAGTTAGCACCTTGTTACAATACATGCGAATTAGTAGTGAAGTTCTGCAGTTGCAGAGCGCATCTACCGTTGGTGAGCAGAGAATTGCATGAAACCCATATCCAAACAACGAAATCCAGAAAGAAAATTTCCTTGATTGCTAAGTCATCGAGCCTAAAATGCCAGATGTGACCTAGAATTATATTAGGTTGTCAGATTTTTTTGTTTCTTTAATAATATGAGGTACAGAAGTGAGTAAAGTAAAATTTCTCCAATATCATAAAACATTTATGGCAAAAGTAAAAAATCTGCAGAAAAATCTGGATTTCATGCGAGAATTCTGGAAGTTTCAGTATAATTCGGGAATATCCAGAAACAAGAAGAAATCTGCAATGAATTTTCCGAATTTCGCTCATCCTGAATGCTTGTTGTCCAAGAAATTTTCTCTCTTGTCCATTTTCTACTTTCCAGAACAGCAGCAAGCTTCGAGCACCTAATAGCGAAGATTTTCGCATAGAATTTGCATAGGAAAATTGTTTTCATCCTAATAATTGCTGTGAACGGAAATTTTTCCCGGCGATAATTGCGCGTCGATATCATGAGAGTAGCGTTCGGTGGTTTTCCGGTGCACTCGTTGACTATGACAGACTGCTTCCTGGACTGGGAAGCTAAGGGCTTTGACATCTTTCCAGGGAAATTTCTGGATGAGGCTGGTTTGCTGCTAATTTTCAAAAATTATTTTTTGGTGTAGAGGGCGTTTCCAGGAGATTTTCTCACTCTGAACGATGTTTACTGTTGTTAAACTCGAGCTTTTCTTATATTATAAATATACAGTGAGCGTCGATAGACGTGCGTTTTTCGCGGACCTGGGAAGCACGCGGCGCGACCGCGACGCTTGTGCTGCTTGATAGATTTCCATCCTTTAATATGTCAACTATAACGAAAATTGGCTAACTATCAAAAAAAAAAGTCGTATAGTTTGTCCTCGCGGCGAGGATTCCAGCGTGAGCGACGCGGTCGGTTTCGGAAGAGTAAGAGTTAGGATCCAAGAGAGAGAGAAGGCCAAAGATACCTTCAGAGCTTAACAAGAATTTTTATTTCAACTGCAAAATAGTGTAATTATTGTTGTGAAGGCCTATCTGTTAAAGCTCACCGTTAGATCCTATTCTATAAACAAGTTTTTTCCTAAAATGTATAGAATTTTCCGCGTCGAGGCCTTGTTCTTGTGTAATTTTCAAAGCGACAAGGTGTTTTCTGTATGTTCTGGCGTGCTATCTCGTGTTTCAACTTTTTTCCTGGAGGCAAGGGTGTCGGATGTTCCGTTGCACATTTCACGGCTGTCCCCCTTGTGAATCCGACGTGAGAAGCTGGGGAGCTTCAGCTTCACCTCAAACCCTCCATTATTCTCAACGCTGTCCTCGGTAAGAACTCCTGTAATAATTACGGGGTCTACTCGTAATGCACATCTGTGTGGCACGACGTTGTGATGCGCGCCTGGCAATTACCTGCGAGCCACGAGTGATTATTATCTTCCCGTCTGTTGTCGCGGGTGCTCATAGTGGCAATATTACTACTCTGGAGTTCGGCTCCATGCAGCAACGACGTCAACGGCCCGCGTGCGGCTCAGGTTGTTTCCCAGAGTCTGTCTGGTCCGCGCTCGCGCGCGCGCGGTGTGCTCTTTAGCGCCTTTGTTCCGCGAATAATCCGCTCACCAAACTTGCCAACTCGGTGGGAGTGTGTTGGCGTGAGGGAATGCACTTCCCTGATAAGAAAGAGGGAAAAGATTTACCACATTTCCGCTTTGTTCTTTCCTTTAGTTGGTAACTGGGTAGAAATATGGCTGACTTGGTAGAAATATGGCTTACCCTCGGCCTGGATGCATCATTATGATAACCCAGGATGAGTATGTTGGCGTGGGTAAAACTGGGAGTGTTAACAAGCCTACCCTGGGTAATCTCAGTGATGCATGCGAACCTAGGGACTCACAGAGCCTTATCAATCTCGAAAAATGTGAAAATGATAAAAAGAAAGGACTTTCCTTATTCCCCCTCAGTTCCTACCTTTATTGGATAATTGGGTAAAAATGTGGCTTACCTGGTAGAAATATGCGTTACTCTGGGCTTGGATGCATCATTATGGTTACCCAGGGTGAGTATGTCTCCGTCATTGTTGACAATGGGTAAATTTAGGAGTTTTAACACACTTACCCAGGGTAATCTTAGTGATGACATCATGAGCAATGAGAGAGAGCATTACAAATTTCGAAAAAATGTCAATTTACAAGAAAACTACTAATCTTGTTTAGGCCCAGGCCTTTTCGAAGTTCTGGACCTTCTTTTTCCCCTCCCATCCTGTAATAGGATCCACGAACGTTCCCTGGAAAGATGAAACCATCCTCACACTCAATATGGGTAGATTTTTCCAACCAAAAATTGGTGCATTTCATCCAAAAATTCAAAAATTGCAGCTAAACACCCAAATCGACGTCAGTGACGTCCGTAACCTGGGTAATCTATAACCTAGGCAGTAAGGTACAAGAACTTTTGTTCGTGAAACTACTTTCGAAGCCACGCCACAGTCTTCCGGGACCGCATGCATTATAAGGATTACCCAGGGTAAAGGTGTTGACACCACGACATCTTCACGGGACCGCATGCATTATAGAGATTACCCAGGGTAAACATGTTGACGCCACACAAATTTACCCATCGTTACCACAGGCATCAGCACATTTACCCTGGGTAATCTAAATGGTGTATTGAGACCCTGGAAACGTCCAATAAACGCGCTACCGATATCCCCGCTCAAGAATGGGGTCGCCGAATTTTCGAAATTACTTCACAAAATAAATAAAAATCTTGTTTTTGCTTATTTTTTATTGTTTATCGTTATTATTATTTTTTAAATATTAATTATTTATTATCTATTATTTAAATTAATATTTTTAATATTTTTATTTTCCGTTTGTGTCCCCGAAATGGCGGAGACCCCCAATTTTTTCCAACGTGTTTCCCCTCCCGCTCACTTTCTGCGTCCGCCCCTGCCACGCCCCCCCTCTTTGGTCTTCTTCGGGCGATCCTCGCATGGTGTTACTACTGCATCTCCCAAACTTGGGTAATTAAATCTCCATGTTGGGAATCCATGGCGTACGGCAAGGAGGTCATCCTCGACACGCAACCGTCAGTTTACATGCGATTGTGTGCAATACATCGTGGGAGTCGTCCTTATCACTCAAACTTTTCTCTAGAGTTCCCATATACGGCTGGCTAAAGAAGTGGGCGTGGCCTAGCAACAATTGTCCTTTTGATCTATTGTAATAGTCGGCATATCAACGTCCGACGCTATCGTGGTGTGTAGTGAGCCTCTCCGGAGCCATTACGTCCTGCTTGCGCCCTTTTGCAGCCGCTGCTCGATGATGATAGATGGACGGCAGCGCTGTCAGAGCGCCGCGATTCCACAGCCAGTGCCAGCGCCGGCGCTCCTAACACGCACTTCCTCCGAACATTCCGTATAAATCACCACAACGAGATGCTTTTTAATGGGTTTCGATTTCGTATACATGGCTGTTTCTGCATTCGCCAGCTGCTCCCCTAGCAGGGATACACTCGGGGGCACTCATTTGTCCCGGGTAAATCCTGGGTAAATTGCCGTGGAGTACGTGAGTAATTAAGATTGTGACCTTTTCTTCTGAATGATGCCTATCCCGCGGATATAGGATCCGTGCTGCGGGGCTCATCGCTGGCGACCTTGTACCGAGTCGTCAACGGCTCGGATCTCCTCTGGATCTTCACGTACAGCTCTAGGAGAGCCCTCAGCATTGCCGTATCAATTCGAGGTCACGACTGGTTATTCTCTGGGCTCAGCTCACCTTACGCTGCCTATGAAAGACCCAAGCTTGCTCTGAAAAAAATGCGAAGGCAGATATTTCAAAAGCTTATGGATTTTTTTCCGTAGTGTTTTCTAAGACCTAGGGATTCCACGACGTTTATCACCCGCACATTAATTTTGGACCTAGACTTATACCGTTGGACAAGGATAGAATTAGCCATTACATGGAAAATGGGTCCATTGCCTGTAATTTAGTGTAGTGGCACATGCTTCTGCGAATGTTCGTAAAAATAAATTCCAATATATTTTAAAATAGTTTTAATAATTATCATGGGTAGCACACTTCAGGATAAAGGGGTACTATGAGCACGAAGTTCTTCTCAAGCTTCCAGGAGAAACTCTGAATTTCCAAATCCTTGAGGAATACTCTACAATATTTTTTTGGATTGGAGGCTGATCATAAGACAACTTATTTTGGTAGGAATACTTGCACTAAAATTAATGATAAGAGTTCCGAAGCCATTTCCTCGTTGTAGGAAGCATGTCCACAGTTCAGACGCTAGGAGCTGAAAAGAACTTACATTAGTCAAAGGCTTTTCTTCACTAACAACTCATACTGGGCTCATATTTCTTTACGAAACTCAGGAAATTGCCAATCAAATAGGTGAAGCAATCATAAGAAATATCTTTGTTCTGTAAATGAAAGAGATAGTGAAGTTTCAGGTTCTCAAACCGTGTTGAGGCGAAAAAAGTGATTGGAATTTTGTTATAAAGCATCGCATACATTTTACTTTTGCACATGTTCCGTATATTACTGTTGTATTCGGCTCTAATCACGACACTACCAAAAGACCACTTTTTTAAAAATCGAAACATCTAAGTAATTTATTTATTATACGACCCTACTTTTCTCTTCTCTATTTCTCAACGACCCTACTTTTCTCTTCTCTATTTCTCAATCTCTGCCTATGCATTTTTTCTTCAGCGCTGAAAATCTTTTATTCCTTCGTTTCATTCCCTTCAAATATCGTTATTGAATCTGGTTAAGTGTTCTTAGGATTTACAAAAAAAAATATGCCAAGCATATTGTTAGTTGTACTCAATTTCACCTGATTTCTCATGGATTGCTGTCCACTTATCCAATTTTCTCACCTTGCAAAGCGTTATAAACTCACCTCTTACTGAGGCAAGCTGTCAGAGACATGATTTATGAGCCTTGGTTTTCCTCGTGGTAACATACAATTTTCTAAACGGTTATTTTATTATGCAACCACATTCAGCTCCTTTTTCTTCCATGGACTCTCCTTTGTTAGGTGGGAAAATGCCATCACCATCTATGTTCATACTTTCGTCGCTGTTCGGACTTTTTTGCAATTTCAACGATTAATACGTATTCTCCCTATGTCCCCATATCCACCTCTTTCCCTTTACAGCCTTCATAGCTTGCTCATTCCCGTGTTGATAAATGGATATCCATCACATTTTTGGCTAATTCAAAGCTCCATTAGTCACACGCGATAACGTTCTTTGATGCAATTAATTCTTCTCTTTGAAATGAATAGGTTTACATGGAAAAATTAGTGAAAAGCCCATTTTTTAGGTTTTCTGTTGTTCCTTGGAGAGCATGAGGTGTGTCCTAGCAAAAAATTATTACGATCTACTTAGTACAGCTAATTGTTGCAGGCTTTTTCCTTTTCTTCAGGTACATTCAAGATGAACGAAAAAGGTTTTTATGGTCCACAATAACATCAGTAAAGGAAGAAATTAATGATATGCAGAAATTAATAATTAAGAATTAAAATTAAGAAATATTAATATGCAGAAACATTCTTATTCTTCCAGAAATTTCCTCTTTTCATTCTTTTTTGGTGTTCTTACTGTTCGTTCATAGCAACTATCTTTTGAATTAAATAATTAAGTGCTAATTGAAATTGTTCCCTACCATGTCGCCCACCCAGAGTTCCTGGATCCTGGACCCCTATTGTCGATGCCACGCCCACCCGTTATGGCCCGGGTCCGCCCCATCGAGGTGCGAACCCATAACGCTGTCCTAATTGTACCGTTACCTACATTTCATCCCGGCTGTCGCACATATGCTTCACGCGATATCATTATCTCCTCTACCATTTTTTATTTTGGTTCCATTATACTCTTCCACATACGATAGACCCTAGCAGGAGGTGAAAAAATCTGGATTAAGTCGGGTCTAACAGCGACCTACTCCATCATGCATTCACCTTCATGCTGTTCATGTCAAGTTTCCGTGGATTAGCCCACTGTGGATGGTGTGGATCCACGACGGAAATCCTGGAAATCCGCTCCGCTCGGATATCTGTGCTCTTTTGTATGCAAATACGCTTACGGAGCACTCGTACACCTATGACTCCGGTACTCCACACCGTTCTCAATTTACATTTTCCGTAATTGGCATCGCCACTGCCGTGTGTTGCAGCTGATTTTGTGGGTTTATTTAGAGCAAAAATCTGCTGGCATAGCCTGTTTCAAATTCGGTGATAGTTGTGTAGTTGCGCGTAAACTTACGACTTGTGCACTAAACGGCAGGCATCCAAGTTGTACCTTACCGCTTTGTTGATTGTCACTTTTTTCAACTTGCCATCTTTTTTTCTTGTTTCTCTTCGACCATCGCTCCCAGTGAAATGCACTGTAATATGGAATTCCTTGCTTATGCAGCTCTGCTACCATATTTGCCTTTGATCCGCCTTAAATTGCTGTTGTACGTGTGTTCATTTTACATATTTCATGGAAGTTGCTTATTTTTCCTCATCATGTTATTTCACACTTTTTCCTTTCTTTCCAAAGCAAATTACAGTTCCCTGTCCGGGTGCAGCTACCCGTCCACTATTGACCGATCCCCTTACGATTATTTATACGGTAGCCCAATCAGGCACAGTACAAGTGTTCTTGACAGCAGCAGTTGTGTTTGTTCGAGTATCAAATGTCACACCCATCTCTATGTTGATTTGAGATTAATCGGAGCTCTGCAACATTCTTCCCAAATTGTCTCCTTAGTGAACACAGCGCCCTTGGCTACGCAGAGGGGTCCCGGCACGAATATCCACTGACGGTGGCAGCGGTAGGTCGCAATGTAGAGCGCAGTGTTTTTCCGCTATAATTCAGTTGCGAGAGGGAATTATTTGCAGTTGTTGTGGTTATGTGTTAGATTCGAATCTTGAGATGTTATTAGATTCCCCGTTATGATGGAAAAAGTGAAATGAACAAGTTTATGGGTTCAAGAGGTATCGGGTTGTTCTCAGGGTCCTCATAATTCCTTATTTAGGTAGCACTTTTCAAATAATTGCCGTCTTCTCCCAACTGCACGTACTGTTTCTGGGCTTTTTTGAAGGTAATTAGCCTATTCATGTGTCGTTACTCACTAATAAGAAGGGAAATTGAGGGAAAATTGAATTAATGACGTAATAAGATAGGATTACAATAATGAGATTGCCCTAATCATTTCATTATTCTCCTAATCGTCTCCTATTTTTGCTCAGTTCTTTGCCTCAAATTAGGGCTAATTTCATTTCCTTTGAAAGCGCCCGTAGTTGAACATTTTAGCACAAAATTGCAATATCTACACTAAATGGCAAGCGCCGAAGTTCGTCATTGTTACTCGCGTAGTGCCACATCTAATCGCGCGTTTCTTTTTTCTCTAATTCCTCTCAAGCACCGAAATGGTGAAATGGATAATATTAGGCAAAGTGCAAGAAATAGTAGTGCTTGTTTGACAAAAATTAGAATAGCTTGAAAAAAAGTGATAATATGAAAACACGGATTTCCTTCAAAGAATGGTTTCAACGTGACGAAATTAGCTGTTCGTAAATCACTTAAACACACATCTCATTCACAAACATTGTGAGTTTCTTAGTTCCTGCCAATCCGGATCCTTGAAGAAAAGCGTGCGTCTCCAGGAACTCACGAACGATTCTCGTTCCCATCCGATCCATGGCATCCAAGCCACTTCGTATTTTTGGTCAGGAAAGGGAAGTGGTGCAAGCCGCGGAAAAACTGGCCGGTATCTGGCGATATGCCGTTTTTTTTTCTGCGCGCGGCGCTGAACCAGTTCCATTTCCCCAACTATGGGTGGCGGACGCGCGGCGGCGGCGGCGGAAAACCGCGTACGCCACGTCTCTTTGCACTTTTCGAGACTTCCATTATGTTCTTTCGCGGCGTGTTTATCCTTGGTATTAGCTGGAATGCGTGAATCATTCGGAGCAGCTACAGTCGCATTCATCCTGGGAGCCACGTCGCGGCGTGGTTCGATTGCGGTTCTGACACGTTCTGACGTGGACTGTGTGGATTCTAACAAGTCCTAACTTGTTAAAGCTCACGTGGAGCGTGTTAGAACGTGTTAGAACCGCAACGAAACCGCATCGCAATGGTGCTGCCCAGCGGTCGCGATGCGGTGCGGGCGATGGGGACCAAAACTCAATTGGAATGACGGCGACAATACACTGACCTAACACATGCCATTGATCCTGGCCGGTGGCGCTGGGAATGTCGGCGGATCACAAACGCGCCACTCACTTGACCCATTACCTTTCATCTCTTTTGTAACTCCCAAGTGTCTATCGTATTCATTAAGTGTGTTCCTATGTATTGTCTCGATAGCTCTTAACGACATGCCATCGGCAGAATAGCGTCTTTCCTCGCCATTCCTGCCCGTTCCTCCCACCTTTTTCTGGCCTCTAATACATTCGACACTCTCGCAGTAATGACATTTGTATTCTGTTCGTCGCATCCATTTCGGCATGTTCGTCAACGGAGTGCAATTTAATTGCTGATTTTTTAGTAACACATAATAAATGCGATTATTATTGTAACGCTATGTGGTTGAGAGTAGCTGCAGTATTTGGCATACTACGGCTCACAGAAGCATTCCAGGATTGTCCGAATGGGTATGTTTATTAGCTTGCGTTTTAATCCGTCAATTTTCTTTCAGTCGCTATTCTGACATGTTTATGTCTACCGTAGCGAAGTTTAGGCGTGGGAAAATCCGCTGCGGACTTTTTGTACTACCGTAGTCTAGACTATAGCAAAAAGTATATTCTCAAATTGGTCGGCACGAGCTTTTGCTCTGATAAAGTAGAAACTGAGCTTCTTTTAGAAGGACAAAGTTTTTAGCAGAAAGCTTTCATTTTGGGTATAAACAGAAAGTAGCACCAAAATTCCAAATCAATGGATTTTATGAACATTATTTAATTTTATTAATTTTTGGTGATGGGGATGATGTTAAGGGTGTAGTTTTTTCTTGACTAAACATACGGAATGCACAGTTAAATCAAAGCTGCATGTTAATAAATTTTTATCTTGAAATTTGCCGGGAAGTTGGCGTGATTAAGAGCTCAAAATAATGCCTACCTCATCACACTCATGGTGTGCCTTTTTTGATTTCTAAAATTATTCTATAGTTTTCTTCTTCATGTCTCAAATGTACTTTTTCAGCTGTGATTGCCTTCCCGATCCGCTAGTCGAGTCTTCATTTCTTTACGTGTGTCGATGGTCGTCTTTACCTTCCGACTTTCATTTTTCAAACTCCTCATCTATACGTTCCCTACAAATCGTATGCGAAGACGGTTTTTCGCTGCCTAACGACCTTTTTCGCGGTGTCGGAGGAGTGCAGCATCTGCGGATAGAGGTTCTTATTCGTTTTCTTTCCCTTTTGTTTTTCTTTGTCGTCTTGATGGCCGTGTCACTGTTCAGCGATGGGGTTATGATATAATTTGAAGGAGAATAATTACATTATTCGGACACATTCCGCTTTACGATGTCCGAGCATATGTAGCGGATGAGATAGGCATCTATTGCGCAATCTCGTACGACTCGAGGTGGGAACACACCATTTGGCCCAGCGCTGCTCAACATGACGGGATTAGCGACTGTATGGCAGCGCGTTGTTTGAGAGCGACAACGGTTTTGAATCGTTCATGTTTTCGGCCTTCAATATGCCATGGTGCCAGGGCTGATTCACCTCTTGTGGCCAGCCATAGGTAGTTGTAAATCAAGGGCGAGGCTGCGTTACGGTTGTTCTGGCGGATTGCACACGGTTTACGGCTCTGTTACATGTAACAGTTTGTAAATTGCGCGGACTCATCTGGTGGATGTGTATCGTTGCGTGACAACAGTGTTGTAAACAGACATGTTTGTTTGCTGGTTACTAGTTGCTGTGTTAGGGTAGCGAGCAATGGTGGAATTATAGAACTAGGGCGCAGGCACGTCCAGTGAGTCGATTAGCATTCAAATTGTGCACTTTGTGCGTGTTAAATTGCAAATTTGTTCAGTGAAACGTGAGTCAAAGGGGCAAAACATACTCCGGAATCTGTCACTGTTGCATGGATGTAATTAATATCATGTCACCAATTCTCTTTTTCATGGTACTAAGTTAATTACAGACGAGTTGGATACTTTTACAGATGAGTCAGAAATTCATAGCTTGTGATGTGCTCACAGGTTCAGAGCAGGGGTGTGCTTATGAAGTGTTAACCCTGTGTGACTCTTTGATCGTATGGAAATGGCCTTGTCTCACAGGTAACGCTGGCTGTCTCGAATACGAGCGTAGTTGACAATTTTTGCAACTTACCAGCCATTGTTTCCTCCTTTTGTTTTTTTAACGTATACCCCCCCCCCCCATTTTGGAGCGTTCTTTCTTCTCCAACTGTCCTGCGGAGAAACGCATCATGTCCGACGGGAAAATATCCATAAGCGTTGTTGGGGTAATTGAGAATGACCGTGTTGCGTATAGTGCGTTTCTTAGGGGACGATAGTTGTAGAGATGTCAGAGTGAAAAAGGACACAGAAAAGTGTGTAGCTGATGGAGGGTAGGTGAGAACGTAGGGTAATGTGCATAAATGCTCAAATATCATCGCCTTTGAAACAAACTATGCTAGGCATATTCGTTTGCAGTCGATATCACGACAGTTAGCCATGTGCTACCATGCATCTGTGTAGTTTGTGTCACCAAAGTTGAGTATTTGTGCACATTGCGTTCTTTTCGCCACCCTGTCGAATTGCTGTGCACTTTCCTGCGTTCTTTTCCCTCTGGCATCTCTCCAATCATCTTCCCCCGAGGAGCAGACCATAGTACACGAATGCACCACATGTTTTGGATTTCCAACATGTCTGTATTTTTCAAATAATTCAAATTGATTACATAAACAGCTTATCTTGTATCACTGATATACCAGTCGAAAGAAGCCATGTCAAAGATCGTCATCTTCCATGTCATCTGCACTGGTGTAGATGTGTTTTCCCGCGGTGCGCTGTCATTATGGGATCATTGCGAATCGTGCGCTGTCATGACGAATATTGCGTGGGACGTGACAGCTTAACCAGCGTTTTTAGCGCGCTATTAACGACTCAATCTGACTACGTCGTCCTCTAGAACCATTATATTGCAACGGAGCGAACGCCTAAGGAAACAGCGGGGGTATATCGGAAATTTTCAACCGCGTTGATTTCGTTGTTAATTTTGTTTTCAACTGGTTGGAACTAATTCGTTGGCTGGTTGCCAGATTTTGCTTTCGAACAAAGTAAATTATCAAATTATGAGAGCGCTGTAAGTGCTCCTTATGACATCAAGGAGCGATCAAGATGATAGAATCTTATAACGGTCACTTGGGTAAAATTTAACCTGCAGTACGATACACTTCATTAAGGAGCGCTTATTGAAATGGATAAAATTAAATATAGTGTTGGGGGTGGCATCGTACGAGCGATAACCACTTCAGTCTGGTGGATCGCTGTTTTTACATGTTCTTACTCCCATTTCTCCAAGTCCTCATCTTTGAACTTGTTTTGGTCTTTTTTGGAAGAAAGTAGTTCAGCAAATAGGTTAAGGCTGGTATTAGAAAATGCAACAAAGTTTTTCAATTCAATCTAATCTTTTTAGGCCTGCCGGTGGGCCGAGCTCCCCGATGAACTGCTGGCACCGCTAACTAATTTACGATCATTACATCTGCATGAGGTGCGAAAATCAATACTGATTTGCCATATACATACCTATCTCCAGAATTCTGCAGAGTTAGCATTTCTAATTTCAGGTTTCTTTGGCGAAAAAGGCCTTTACGGTCTCGGATGAGGCCATAGTGAACCTAAAACGGCTTGAAAAGCTGAGTATCACTAACTCAAATCTCCTTCAATTACCTGAGAAACTCTTCTGTGGCCTTAAGAATCTACAGGTTAGTACGATTTCTTCTTTACGAGTTATTAACTCGTTTATAGCTGGTGGATAGCTTTACGATAACGACTTGTTGATGCTGACAGGCGACATTTCCTATTCATCTTTATTTGAGCGGTGCGCAATCGATACGTAATTATGGTGTTTATTAGTGGCATGGATCACTTCATTTTGTGCTTATACAATATGCCTCGCGGGCCGCCATCTGGCCTTATGCCAGTGATGAATCGCGCGAAATGTCCGAGATTTCTCGATGTGAGAGCAGGCGCTTAGCGGCCCCAACAAGCATTGGCAGGCAGGTGGTTCAACAATCCATCGGCTTATCCCCTCAGGGGAGCATCTAATCATATGCTGAAGCATTGCAATCTCTGCTGATGTGTTACTGACATTCTGTTCTGCATAGTGCATACATTGGCAGGTGTTGACTCGAGTGTGACATTTGGTTCTGAGGGAAGGATATTGAAACCGAAATGAAAGGGAGAGACACGCCGTTGAAACATGAAGGGCCTGCAGGCATCGATGGTAGGGTAAACGCGTTCACGCCCGTGTTAGCGATGGGTAAATTTACGGGGTGTTAACAAGTTTATTCTGGGTATTTCCAGTGGTGCATGCAGTCCAAGGAGACCTTGAAGAGCATGTATAATCTGTTTCAAAGAAGATGCTACTTGGAGAGAAATTAGGGGAAGAAAGAATGCGGGGAAGTGTACGGTGCAAGGCGTAGCATAAATGAAGCACCCAAAGTGATGAAATCTTAGTTTCAAGCGGAATTCTTGGCAGAAGCTGTGGTCACCAAGCAGCTCAGTATGCACGAAAAGCTCCGTTTATGAAATTGCAACCGTCATCGAGCAGGTTATTGTCCATTCAAGAGGTACTGAGAACCGTGCCGCTTAGAGCGAGGACACATCGCTTCGTTGAGGTATTAGGTTGTCCCATAAATAATGGCCGCTGTCAGGCTGAATTTGCCAAGGTCCATAACTGCAAAAATCACGAAAACGAAGTAATGACAAGGCGGTCTTAGAATGTAAATAGCGCACTCCTTGTGCTTCCTGATCGTTCAGGAATTGTGTAGCTTGCTCCTAAATTGGTGGGGTTATGAAGCTTCAAATATTCTTGGTTGCGGTCATTTTTTTGGGACAAACCAATAGAAGCAATGTCCTATAACATACCCGGAGCGCCAAGGAAGCCACCCTTCCGGTCTAGTTCAAGCCTCTGAACCGGTTAGTGTAAAAACATAGGAGCTTAAGATTGTTGCGCTTTCAACTCGTTAGCTTGAGTACATCTCAACATTCTATTATTCTAAGTTAGACTGCGTTGTTGCCTACTCTTAAATCATTGGTGATAGCACCACTCTACTCATACGAGAATGGTTCAGCTACCTTGAACGGTGTCTTATTTTGCCTGGGAACCTATGAGACGCTCTGAGATCAGCGCTGATAATGGGGCAGGTGGAGATTAGCATTACCTCGCATCGTTTGACATCGCGGATTGACGCGGCGGTGGTGGTGGTGCTGATGCTGATGTTGTGCGATGAACTCGCGACGACGAATGGTAAACACGGCGTTGACTGCTGATGCGAACATGATGCGCCACAACCTTGCTAATTATCCGTATTACTTTGCTTTCATCCTCCCGCGACCACTGTCGCTAATTAGCTAACAGGGATTGATGTCGAGTATAACAACAGTATTGTGAGGTAATGAGAAGAATGATGAATTTTTCAGGTGTTGAATGTGTCGTCAAACTGGATTTCCACTCTGACTAGCGCCGATTCTTCATGTATAGCGAATCAGCTGATTATTGTGGACTTTTCCCACAATCGACTGGATCGGCTAGGAGCGGAACTGAATACTTTGCCAGCTGTTCGACAGCTATCTTTATCTAATAATCGTCTTTCGTCTATAGGCAAGGATTCACTTCTAAAGTGCCCATTACTGCAGCAACTTGAACTTAATAATAACCTACTGGAAGCAGTTGAAGACTTACCAGGTAATTATTTTATTTAAAATCTATCATACATTTTTCTAATTGAAGTGTTACTTTTCAACTTTTGTTTTTCACCAAAAATTTTAATTTTTTTCTCAATTCCCTCTTTACTTTTGGTGTATTTCAGAGACACTAATTCATATTAACCTCGCTTCTAACCAACTCTCTATTATTCCACCATCTGTGACGGTGTTACCGCACCTTGTTTCTCTGAATCTATCTCATAATTCAATTAGTGAAGATTCTCCGTCTGTCTGCAGTTAGTTTGCCTTTTCATTACCTTATTTAGAGTCCCCTTTTTGTTTTTGTTCTACTGATCCTCCTTTCCATTCTTCGTCCTATCAAACTAGAACAAAATATTGAACGTGACCTATTGAAATCATATTTCAGTCACAAGTGTGCTAGAGTTTCTGGATCTGTCATGGAATCACATAAGTGCACTGCCATCACGACTCTACCCCAATTCCATGGGCTCATTAGTGCATCTTCACCTCGAAGGCAATCAGATCTCGGAGCTGAATCCATTGCAACTAGTGAACTACACTCGTCTGCAGACTGTAAGTTTCGCTCAACTTCCATTTCTACCATTTGCATATCCTCTGCGCATTCGAGTGTTTGATACCTCTTTACGGCCCACGTCTTTGGCGCAGCGTTCGTCGCGGCGGTGTCAATTGCGACTATTGCGTGAGTTCGAGTGCGGTTTGGCCTTGAGCCACACTGTCAACAATGTACTTTGCGCCGAATGAAATGATTTGGGACGTTTAAGGGAACGAAAAGAAAGTAGCGGTGTTCATGAGACTTACTTTCATATGATTCATGAACCAACTGGTTGGAGTGACCTTCGAGACAGCTGCGTAGACGGCTCGATCTAGCGGGGGCGGGGTGGGGGGGGGGGGGTTCAAGAAGGTTCCCGGG